>JAVKPL010009288.1:0-36625 GCA_032173675.1 Gastrolobium villosum
TGTGAATTTATATAATTTTTTTTATATAATTATCTAATTTTGTTTATGAACGTTTACTTAAAACCCTCCAAGTGCATTTAATCTGTTTGTTTATAATTGTTGCATTTGAACATGCAATTTTAACATCCTTGAATTAAAAGCATTATATATATAAATTCATCACAAGATTAAAAGCCCATAATTGCATACATTAACCAAAATCATACAACAAAATGTTTAACAACCATAAAAAGTCTCAACTGTTATGGAAAAGTCTTCAACAAATCCAACATGATAATGACAAAAAAGCAAGAACATTATCGATCCAACATCAATGACTACATCAACTATTCAACTTTGTGGTGGTGGTGGTCGAGGTGGAATTTGATGGGATGAATACGGTCCTTCACAATTTGGGTCATAACTTGCATGAGAAGATCTTCTAACCCCGGGAGAACCCAAATCTGCTACCTGATACATTGGGGAAAAAAATCACTATATAACTATCCTTGATAAACCTGATAGGGAATAGTGCAAAGACTTTATAAATGCAAAATAAAGGAAAGGAAATACATTATGGAAGAATCACATAAAACAAACGTACTAAGTAAAATGTACCAAGCTGCCCAGTATAATAACAATTCGGGTACATATTTTTCTGGCCAACTACTTACATACACTATCCCACAATATTCCACAAGCACAAAAGATTTACAATTCATACTACTCTAATTACACTTCCAAAAGACTAGCTTATATATAAGAAAAAAAAAGCATCATCCACGATGAGTATTCTTAAAAGTCAAATTGTAGTTCAAAAATATGTTCTGATTGGCATTTTATTCCAGCTTATAGTCCTGCAATCAAAATCAGAGTTTGCACATTGAACCATTTGGAACATGCAATCAGTTTGTCAAAATCTGTTTTGTAGTACCCAAATCTGAAAATGTCAAAACAATTGTCTCTCTCTGGTGGTCCACTGCATAATACATAGTACATCATATTCATGTGTACCCAAGTATTTTTCTAAGTTATTTACTTGGTTGAATTTCAAAATATGCAACACCTAATCCATTGTTCAGAATACCATGATTGTTAATGGTGCACCATTCTTAGAACATACTTCATCTCCTTATTCATCTTATGTAATGCAAATATCATATTCATGTGTACCCAAGTATTTTTCTAAGTTATTTGCTTGGTTGAATTTCAAACTATGCAACACCCAATCAATCGTTCAGAATACCATGATTGTTAATGGTGCTCCATTCTTAGAACATACTTCATCTCCTCATTCATCTTATGTAATGCAAATATCCTATATTAATAATATTTAAGCATAGGGCGAACCTTAAAGTAGTGACAGGGTTCTCCTTTGTTTTGAGTCTAGAAATCAATCTGTTTCCAAAAATGTAAGGGTACCGCTGCCTATAGTAGATCCTCACCCCTATCACAAGTGGGGGTTTTTCTGCATTGGGGTTTGCTATTTGTTATTTTAATGGTTCAATGTGCATACTATAAGTTTTCTCAATGGTTCAATGTGCATACTATAGGATTCTTAAAGAAAGGAACCAGAGTTTCACAAGGAAATGTGCACATTCATCATGACATCAAGCAAGTTAACCATAGAACAGACATGATTTGTTAACTACACAATAAAAGCACCCACGACTAGAGTTACAAACTACAAAGGTAAATTCCAAACAAAAAGGCACAATTTAAACAATAGCATTTTATACTACTATATCATCAATACCAATCAGCACTGCAGAACATAAATATGAAACAAATATATATGCAAAAAATCTAGTCTTGAAAAAAATTAATGATGTCCATGCATAGCCAACACAAATTGAACCAACTCTAATTCCAAAGTATGTATTAAATTATGACCCAGGTTTTACCTCATTTAAGGAAATATGAGAAGCCTGTTGAGCATTGAAATGTTGTATAATAGAAGCCATTTGAGCTTTCATGGAGTCAAATTCTCCCATTTTTCCTTTTAAACAGTCAAGTTCCTGTTTGAGGGCATCATACTCTGCTTGCGAAGGACCAGCAGAAGAAGATGATCCAGAAGTGCAACGGCGCTTACGCATTTGAGTTATAACCACCCCATACCCCATTCCTCTAACTCGCCCCGGGTGCTCCTTCCCAAACACTGTCTCAAATGCCTCATCTTCAGAACTTATCTCCTCCATCTCTGCTTGTAGATCGTCCTACAACAAAATGTCAAACATTTAATTTAATAACTCTACTATAGCTTCCTAATTCACCAACAAAATACATACATTCTTTTCTTTAGCTTCTTCACACAAAAAATTGCCATCCTTTCTCGTATGTGAAATGGTCCACATTTCCCCCCTACCAAATTTGCGTCCATGTTTTTGTTCCTAAAGCAATGTCAATATAGTAAATGTTAGTTAAATTCACAAATCAGAAATAGATTACAAGATTTGAAATTCACATAAATACCAGGTCGTATTTTGTCCTTGCAATGCTTTTTGATCCAAGTGTATGCATAATGGTCTGCTTTGCTCTATTTCTAGTATTTATCTCACTGTATTTCTGCATTGTCCAGCAAAGCTTATTTAAAATGAGGTCAAGTTAACCAAATTAAGCAAATATATACATGCTTATGTCATTACCTTGGCTTTATCACTTAACTTATATTGCAAAAAGCCAGCCCATTGTTCTCTAGTCAGACCATCAGGATAATTCTCAAGGTTTTGCTCATAACTTTGATCTTTATGATAATAATAATTGCATAGCCTCCATCTGTTATCCTTCCATTTCTTTCCCATACTTCCCATACAATAATCGCGGTGGTAATCCAGGTAAACATTAAACTTTTTCTGCAATATGGATAATATAAAACAAAATCAATGGGTTGTAATTTCAGCTTAGTAAATGAAATTGAAAGAACATTTATACCGTTATGTTCTTCTCCCAAGCAATCTTCTTATAGTTTGGAGGTACATGAGGCCACCTATCGAAACATATTGGGAACATATTAGTGTTACATGCAAGATGTCCTAAAAAGCCATTCAACAGTGCAGCAGCATCAGAAACAGGCTGCTTCTCTTCATTCCATGGCACCATCACAAGCTTATTATCTGCAAGTACCAAAACGTCCCTAATGCGCAATTTTTCCTCGTTAATCCTTCCTTGTTCATCTATAACATATACTCATGTGATTTTTGTTAGTGAGACAATAATTTATGACATAAACAAACATGAAAAAGAGAGTCAATATATGTGTTATATGGTATACCTATAACATCAACCACCCAATAATTGTTACACACCCTCTTGGGCCGGTAGGAAGCTTGGCTTTCATTTTGTTGAGCAGATTCATTAGAAACTTGATCTCCTTGGCTTTGTACTTCACGTGGCTGTGTTTCCACACTTTCAAGCCCATTTCTTATGTTCTCATTGGCTTGTACATTTTGTGTTTGCAGGGTAGGAGTTGTAGAGGTTGTTGAAGTTTTTCTTGCAGCAAATCTCCTTGTACGCGGCATTTCACCTAATGCATTTGTCCAAAATATAACATGCAAACATATATTTACGTATTTACAAATCATCCAAACATAGTATGTTAGCATCACGATATTGAATGACAATATCACGCAACAATAACACACAAACATAACATATGATATAAAGAAATCCATACATAACTATACCAAAAAAAAATATAAGGAATAAAAACACATGCTACATATGTATATAAGTAGACATAACCTACTCCCTAAACAAAAAATTCATATGTCTAAATCTTCATCCTCATTGTGAATATCTATCAAATTTTGAGTGTCGTCATCCGTGGCAGGTCTTGATAATGTTAGACCTAATCTGTCATCAACTAAAATCTGGTCTAAGTTCTGTGATGGGAATAAGTCGGTGGTTGTCATGATATCTTCGCCCATATCATACAAGTCTCGAGGCTTTACATGGACAGGTATGCACCAACCCTTTTCTTTCTCATCATCAACATAAAAAACCATCTGACCTTCAGAAGCTTTAACATACGGCTCATCATCCTCTTTCTCACCAGTATGTATCAATTTTGAAAAGTTAATTTGAGTAAAACCCAATTTATCTTTTTTATGACCTCTATGAGTAGTTGTATCAGCCCATTGACATTTAAACAAGGGCACAATGAACAAGCCGTCGTAGTTAATCTCAATAATGTCAACCAATTTCCCATAGTAAGGGACTCCTCCACATATCATTTGGTCATCTCTTCTGCTTGAATAACTTCTTGTGTCAAACGTTCCAAAAACCCCATTATTTTGTGTTTTCAGGTTGTTATCTCGATCCAATGTTCGAAATTTGAACCCGTTCACATTATATGCACTGAACCTTCTTGCTTCATACATAGGACCTCGGGCAAGGGTTAACATAATATCTTTGTCTGCTTCTCTAATATTTTCAATATCTAAAGGAATCTACAACACAAAAAAGTAATATAGTTAGCACCGTGCAATTTTATTCGTGAAGGATAAATATTGTTGACCTTTATTGTGCAATAAAATACCTACACGTTTATAGAACCAATCAACAAACTCTCTATGAACACGTTTATCTATCTCAGCTTGACTTCGATTAGTCCTTCTTAGTTTCCTCTTCATGTCTCTCCGAAACTCCCTAAATAAATAATTGAAATTATAACATGAATAACAATAGCATGCTTAAAAAAATCATTGAGGTTCACTTACTGGACGTATGGTTCAACAAGTGGACAATTCATCAACACATGTCTATGAGCCTGCAACCTCTGCATTGACGTAAGATCGAAATATGATGATGCACCGATTGGCTTTCCTACTCGGGGAAAGATTTCATCCATGCGTGATTTATCTTGCGCATCATTAGGTACATCATCGACCCGCCCAGGTCGATTCCATCGAGTCTCAATATTATCTATGTACCTTGAACAAAATGTTAGAATTTCTTGCATTAGGTAACCTTGTGCTATAGACCCTTCTGGTCGAGCTCTGTTGCGCACATATGATTTCAATTGTCCTAAGTATCTCTCAATAGGATACATCCATCGATAGTGCACAGGACCTCCAAGCTTAGCTTCCTCAACAAGATGAACAATCAAATGAACCATGACTGTGAAGAACGAAGGAGGAAATAACATTTCCATATGGCATAGGGTGACCACCACTTGACGTTGCAATATATCCAATTTTTCAACATTCAAAACATTGTCACACATTTGTTTGAAGAATGAACACAATTCAATTAAAATGCTTGAAACATTATCAGGCAATGCTACTCGTGTGGCCAATGGCAGTAATTGCTCAATCAATATATGACAATCATGACTTTTCATCATTCCATTCAACCGCATAGAATCGACATCAATGCACCTAGAAATGTTGCTTGCATAACCATCTGGTACTCTCATATTCCTCAATGTTGTTAGGAACATCTTCTTGCCTTGATTAGTCATTGCATAGATTGCTAAAGGATATTTACCATTCTCATCTGGCCAAAGGTCATGCTTACAACCCATTCTTACAAGATCTTTTCTTGCATTCAAATGATCTTTTGACTTAGAGGCATCATTAAGCAATGTGTAAATGATATTATCACACACATTTTTCTCAATATGCATCATGTCAAGATTGTGACGCAATAAATTATGCCTCCAATATGGAAGTTCAAAAAATATGCTTTTCTTTTTCCATTGCTGGGTGTTGCCATGTGCATCACGATCACTAGCGCGTCCTCTTTTTCTTCTTCCACTAACTTCGGGTGCTCGACCGAATGTCACATTAATATTTGCAACTTGTTCAAGTATTTCACAACCAGACAACAACCTTGGAGGATTACGCACATCTTGCTTTCCATTAAACCGAACCTTGTTCAATCTAAATCTATGTTTTTGATCAAGAAAGCGTCGATGACCCATAAAACACCATTTTTACTATGATAAAGACGACAAGGTTCAGAATCCAGGTTGCATGACGGGCATGCTTTACCAGTGTATGTGTTCCAACCAGATAGATTTCCTAAGCCAGGAAAATCACTAATCGTCCACATCAATGCTGCATGTAATTTGAACATCTCCCGTGTGAAAGCGTCATACGTATCTACACCATCCTGCCATAATTCTTTCAACTCTTTGATCAAAGGTTGTAAGAACACGTCAATGTCATTACCTGGCATTCTTTTACCAGGTATTATAGTTGAAATAATAAAAGCCGTCGACTTCATACACAACCATGGAGGGGTGTTGTACGGAATCAGAATGATTGGCCAAATACTATAACTAGCACTCATATTACCAAAAGGATTAAAACCATCGGTGGCTAAACCGAGTCGCACATTTCGTGGGTCTGAAGCAAATGATGTGTGCAACTCATCAAACTTTTTCCATGCTTCAGAATCTCTAGGATGTCTCATTAAGCCATCATTGTTACCATGCATCGCATGCCATCTCATATCTTCGGCAGTCTTCGTTGATAAAAATAATCTTTGCAAGCGTGGTTTAAGGGGAAAGTATCGAACAACTTTTGCAGCCACATTACGCTTCTTTTTTCCTTGTTGAGAACATGTACGTTCACCTTCTTTAACAGGTGGTTTCCATCTAGATGTTTTACAAACCTTGCAAATTTGTCTATCTTCATCTTCTGCTCCCCAAAACAACATACAATTTTTTGGACAAGCATCTATCTTCTGGTAGTTCAGTCCTAACTTGGTGATAGTCTTCTTTGCCTCATAGAATGAAGATGGAATCTTGGCATGTTCAAATGCATCATGCAAAAGCTCTAATATCATAGTCATGGACTTGTCAGTCATCTTACATAAGCACTTAATATGATACAACTTCACAATAAAGGAAAGCTTTGAATATTTATGACACCCTTCATATAATGGTTGTTCCCCTTCTCTTGCTAATTCAAAAAATTCCTTGTCTCGATTTACTTCTTCATAATTTGCTCCCCCCCTTGGGCAATGTTTTCATCCGACCCAAATAGTATGTCACTGTCATGTTGCCTATTTATGCCAAATGCATCATTGATCATGTCCAACATTGGATCTACATCAACATTCTGGTCTTTTGCACCCTGTGACTCAGCTCGGCCAGCAACATTACTAGTTGAACCCTCATTTGACTCTCCATGGTAGAACCAAAATGTGTAGCCTTCAGGAAATTTCTTGCACAACAAATGATCATACACTGTTTCTTTTGACAACCACTTTATAAAACCACAAGGCGAGCAAGGGCATAAGATTTTGCCTTCGATTGCACTATGTTGAAAAGCAAAATCAATAAATCTCCTAACTCCTTCACCATACTCAATTGAATTTCGCGGTTTTGTAATCCAAGACTTATCCATTCACTCTGAAAATAAGGCAAGTATTTTTCTCAAATTCGCAGTTTATTATGTTGTGTTTTATGAACCAATTTTACAGCAGATGACAGTAATGCAATATAACAAATGTAATACAGAGGTGTTGCCTCTATTCATAGAACCCAAGAGTTGTATACAAAAATGTTAATTGTTACAAAGATATAATCTGGACATTCAGCATAATATATGCATGACTTTTTCGTTGATGGAATATGCATTTTGGTTTTGGTTGTAAGTTTCTTGTGTCCATCTTTAATTTTTTTAGGTAGCTATAGCTTAGGTGTTTGTCAATCTTTTTCATTTAATCCTTTAAATATTATATGCAGTTTTTTTCTGTCATATCATGTTCTTCTATCCTTTTCTACATGCTAGGATATATTGGCACGTCCATTAATGATGGGCCTAGATAAGTCAATTTTGTATCCAATTAACTTATCTCCAAATACAAGCTCTTATGAGTTTAAAATTAATAATAACTTGCTTATTCTTTTTTAATTTTTGTCTTATTGTTAAAATATGGAATTGAATCTTCTCATATGTAATTTTATATATAAAAGGATCCATTTCCATAAAATATATAATCCAAAACAAATAAGAAACAAATAAGAAACAAATAAGAAAAGAAACAAGTTGTCACACTGTCATGGCATGATTACCCAATAGACAAAACATATATATATATATACACACATAACGGTTTAAAAGGCAAACCTCAATTAAAAGAAGTTCAGACAACCTTGGCACAAGTGGCTTTTTTTTTTGGTAAGCTCACAAGTGGCTTCAAACTGCCACACTCTTTGCACGTACCTGAAAACAACATATTCAAGAAAGAAAATATTATTTCTCAAGTTACTAATATGGCAGGGTGTTTATTTATAAAAAAGAAATATATAAATTAATCATAAAAGAAATTAACCAAAATCTCAATCTCCCCCGAACTATGGCAGGGTGTTTACTACTATGGCAGGGTGTTTACTACTACTTGGATTTATTGTGATCCTTGTAAGGTACAGTCCACAAATGGAGTCTAAACCTTATGATCATTGGCAATTGAACTACAGAAGGATTTGGTAGTTGCTAAATAGTAGGATTCTCTGAGTTTCTACTTTATCTAACAATTGAACTAAAAAAGCAAAATTGCTAGAGAGTATTGTGGGCTTGTTGCACATATCTGCAGGTGAAATAAGCATCTGTTTTTGGCCAACAGAATTGGATATAAATTAGACGAATAACTATTTGATAATAGTATTGTCAAGGATGGATAAGCTTGAGTTTTAATGTTCATGGGGCTACAGGGAGACTGATGTACGAAAATCAATGATTAAAATTAAATATAAGACTTATTATTCTTACATGATATAAATTATTATCCTATCACTTCTAATATGAATCAGTTCCACACTCTGGTTGTGGCCAAACCCTTTATGGGATAGAACATCCAAGGCTCTTTATCCCTAGTTTGTCATAGAACATGAAAGATTTGTAAAATTCTTCAGAATTCAAGATATTGGATCGTCATGATGCCTTTTGCACAGTGTTCGGTAGTGGGAAGAGTACAGTGTAATTCATGTACGGAGGTCAGATATACATATTGCAGCACCAAAAAAAGGGACTTTAATATAAATATGAAGAGAGAAATAAAATTTATTGGAATAAGAGAAACATTTACGAAAACTAGTGACTTGTGGTTCTAACATTAATGTAATATAAAGCATGACACTTGAAGTTGCAGGCAAGAAACTCTTAAAACAGCATCTATCTTTCCATCAACCTTGGATCTTGAATCCCATTTTTTACAATAAATTTTCGAATATAGTTAACAAGAAAATTTATATATCAAACACCAGCACTGTGAAGAGTGAACTCAACACTAAGATATTAAACACAAAGGCTAAGACACTCCTAGTAATGAATAAGGGTCCACGATGCTGGTTATTAAAAACCATATTGTTCCATTTTTTCCAAATAAACCAACAAGCCACACCAAAAATGGTTGCCCAATTAAGAGCCATGGTATCTCTACGCGTACGTTGAAAATTATAGGATAACCAGTTCTTAAAATCATGGCAGAAAAAGCCAGTCCTACCCTTGGGACATATAAAGCAACTCCAAATCTCCTTTGATACACTAAAGTATTTGAAAACATGAGAAATTTCCTCTACTGGATGGTGGCATCTAGGGCAAAGGGAGCTCTCTCCCATATGACATCTCCATCTTTGCTCATTAGTCAGCAACTTGTCACCCAACATTAGCCAAAGGAAATGTATAATATGGTAGGGTCCTCTCCAATTCCAAGGAATGGACTAATCCACATAGCCAGTAGCATGATTGTCCCTTTGTAGCAGGTTCTAGGCTAACTTCACAGAAAAAATGCCACCCCTGGAAAATTTCCAAATTATCCTATTTTCTCTGTTAGACACATTAATGGGCATTATTCCAATGTGCGGATCCAGAACTAAAATCTGGATTAAAAAACATGTAAACATGTAAACATGTAAACATGTAAACTAAAATCTGGATCCAATGTGATGATGTGCCCATTACGTGTTTTTTAATTTCCAAATTATCCTAGTATCAAAGTGCGGATCTCTATTATACCTTAATTATAGAAATAATTATGAAATCTCCTCCAAACTATGAAGTGATGAGCCTTCACCTTAACCGGTCTTTGATTCCAATGCTTAAGAAAGCAGGAGCTCTTTGGGTTTAATCAGAGATTGTTGGCTACTAGAATTACTTTGGTCCCTTCTCTCCATCTTCTCAAACTCTTATTCATAACATATAATTTCTAAAATCACATAACCTTCAGCGACCAAAAGATTTATTAATTTTGACAAAAATAAGGAAAAAAAACTGTAGGAATACAACCCAAATGCATTTCCCCAGTTCTACCCACCCAAAAAACTGTAGGAATTGACAGAAAAATGTTGAGAACTCAAATAAAACCATGGCTCCAACCTCAAACCCGAAAACAAATAAGAAAAAAAGGGCTTGTATGAAATAGCAACCCGAAAACAAAACAACACAGGGAAATAGCAATATGAAAACAAAACAACACGGGGAAAATTTTTTTTGGGTTGCGTTTGCTTTGTTCTTTAGGTCTAACCTGTTTTGTTTCTTCAAAACAAAAATAAAATAATGAAAACCGAAAAGGACTCGGTAAATTTATCAAATGTCGGGAAGTCAAAACATACAACCATAGAAAAGAAAAGGTTGTCAAAAGACTGGCATAATTGCAGACGATTCCATAGAATACTATACAGAAAAAGGAAAAAAAGAAGAAGAAAGAAAATGTAAAAGGGCACCTGAGTAGTTCCGATTACTGTCCACAGCCGAGCAACTCTTCGAGCAATCTGAACATGTAAAAAGAATTTTAAATGAATTATGATGGCACACTCAAAGATTAAAAAAACAATTAAATGAAAACGAAGCCCTTCACCACCGGTGACCTTTGAGAGCTACCGTGGGAACACCACCAGTGTGACCTTCACGTCCGTCACCACCTTCACGTCCTTCACGTCCTACAAACGGTAAGAATGGAGCTCTCGATTGCAAGTGAAAGTTAGACAAAAGGTAAAAAAAAAGTACCTAAACCCTAATGAAACTAAAAGGAAAGATAAAAAAAGTTACTCTCATTTTTCACAAGGAGGGAATCGTGCCCGCCTAATGAAAATGAAAGAAAAACTTTTTAAATAACATGTAAATTTTTCCTTACTTGCTTAGGATTTCAGGTTGGATCAGTGGTTTCATTAAGTCTCTCAACAAGGATGGTGCAGGTTCGATTCCTGTCTCACAAATTTTTTCGATTCTTCAAATATGTAGGCGGTTTGAATAACAAATTTATAGGCGGTTGTTTTAACCGCCTGTGTATTAAATAATTTTCAGGCTAATTTTTGTAAACGCCTATAAAACCGCCTGTGTATTCAACTAATGCAGGCGGTTACTAGGAAACCGCCTCAGTAATAACCTGATTTTCAGTCGGTTTACTTAAACGCCTGCAAGACCGCCTCTGAAAATAATTTGGAGGCAGTTCTTTCAAGACCGCCTCAGATATTCCGTCGCAGTATACATTTTTTCTTGTAGTGGAATATCAGGATATTCTAGGATTTCGTAGAACAGTGAGGTACTATTCATGCAGAGATGATGTTGGGGTTTGGACCCTAGATTAAGGAAGTTGAACTTCTGTAATTAATGAACTAAGTCAGAATCACATGATTAAGGGCTTTCGGCTTTGTTGGAAGCCTTAAGACGTAAAACGTAAAGGAAAGGCGTAGTCTTTAAATTGTAAGCTTGTAATGCATAATTAATGATATATTATTGGTCCATAATAGATTGTGATACTGCTGTGTTTAGACTTGAGAGTGGTTGGACTCTTGGCTTGGATTGATTGCTTGCAAAGTAAGCTTTCGTGTCCTCAGTTTAGCCATGATGTGGTTCCACCATGTCCCACGGGGATGTGGTTTATGCATGCTGTGTTACATGCTTTTGATATTTGGAAATGCTGTTGAGCTATTTTATGCAATGTGCTTTTATGATATGCAATGTGGTGTCCACCTTTACGGTAAGCCTGAGTATGTAGTACATACGATAAGGTGAGGCTGTGGGTGAGGTGCAAGCGGTGTTCCTTGTACTAATGTGGGTTTAGACATATTCCTACATTTCTCTGGCCAATAGATAGTATAAACACACATGGAACGAATATCTGTTCCACTACATAGTTTTGGAACTAATATTGGAAATACTGCTTTTTGAACTTATATTGCACATGTAAGTGAGCTTGGGGTGGAAGATCCTTGAGGACCCCTTGTCTTACTGAGATTTCTTATTTAGAGATCTCACCCCACGTTTGGGGACGCTTATTTCAGGTTCAGGTAATGTTGAGGCCTCAGGTAGCAGGAGGCCAGAGCTGAGTTAGATATTATTGTGATATGCTGACATGTTGGATACTGGATATTGACTGCTGTTTATGTTTTCCGCTATTATTATGTTATTGTCTGTTGAGACTGATGTTGGGCATTGTTTTCTTATTTGGTGAGCATGGGGTTTGTCCATGCCACATAGACTTGGGTATGTCTTGTTTAAATTAAAGTTGTATTAAAGTATCAGGATTTTGGTCTAGGCTATGTGTTGTAGTCCTGTGACTTAGATACTCACTTTATATTTATGTATGAGATATTTCAGTTAGTTGTCTTGCAATTTACATACAGGCAGTATTTTATGAAATTGATTAAGTAATCAAGTTGGCTAAGGTTAATGACGTCATAATTGAAAATTAAAGAAAAATTTATTCCGCATTTTAATTAAGCATGAATTAATACAATAGTATGTTAACAATCCGGGTTAACACGGGCTGTTACAATCAACAGCCACGTCAGCTGCCATTAGACTCCCGTCACCTAGACTGACGCGATCAACACTCCCGTCAACTGAAAAGACGCATTCAGTGAAATCCCACCACCTGCTTTGACGCGTTTCGTTTCCATCCCGTTTATTGTCCTGACGTAGCCAAAGTCGTCACCATATGTGACGGGTTTGATGAATAAATTTGGACGTATGAATTGATGTTATATTCCCGTCACTAGCCATTCGTATATCTAGTTTCGACGATACCAAAGTAGCACAGCATATGTTAGATAAGCGTGGAATAAAGTTCCTTACGAAAGACGTGTGAAAGACGAGCAATAGTAATATCTCATGACACTGTAAGAACCCGTACCATTAATTTAGGAAATTATTTAAATAAATACTAGAATTAGGAAATAATTCCATAATTGACCCTAATAATTATGATGAGGCTTAAATAATTATTGTAAGTGTGAATTAATGTTGAAAGTCTCTTTTCTGACGAAAAGAGCAAATACCGATTCTGCTCCACGGTATATATGTGTACCGATGAAGTATCCCAGAAAATTATAATAAGTGCATGAATATTCCTAGAATAATATATAGGACTGGTAAAACAAGTTTCAAGTCGAAATAATGAGAACTGGTGCCAGAACTGATACTGGCTACATAAAAGCGCGTACTGGAAAGGTGCTGCGAAAAATAAAATAAAAATATGAAAAATATTAGATAAACGAGTAGGTTCAGGATCCTAAGATTGGGATTACATTGTTAAGCGTAGCTATTAATGCTTATACTAGGTGTTTAAACTTAAATCGCCTATATATATGCTCATTTTGGCACTAAACCCTAGGAAGCCTTTTGTTACTATGTGGATTGGAGGCTGACCAGCACCCACATACTGTTCCATTTCCTTCTTTTCTTCATAGTGTGAGCCTAGAGGTCATTTCTTCCATTGAACCTTCACTAAATACCTCGTGTGAGTGAAAGGGATCATTGGGGGTGAGTGGAAGGCTTTGCTTCTGAGTTTGGTATTATGTTTTTTTTGAGTCTTGGAGCTGACTTTTTGGTTGAAGTGGTGGGAGCCATTTCCTTGGTTGTGGGATCCAAATGGTGACCTTTGTGAAGAAAGGGCCAACCTTGATACTCATTTTCGTTCACCTTGTGAAGTCAGACTTGAGGAGCTGTTGTTAGAGCTCCAAGAGCCATTGTTGCTCTGTTTTAAGCTTTGGCTAAGTTGTTGAACCTTGATCATGAGTTTTAATGGTTAAAAGTGGAGTCTTGGCATGTTTAATGAGTTGTTTAAGTAACCAACCAGATTATGAACCTAAAAGTGAATAAAAATGCATGCTTGGACATCTTAATGGGTTAAAAGTTGAACCTTTGGAGTGATATCTCGCGAAATGCAGAAACTGTATTCTGTTGCGAAATATCCGGATATTGGGCTGTAGATGTCAGAATATGGATATCCGAATATGATATCCGGATATGCCCCCGACATATATATGGATATTCTGGGTTTTCGAGGACAGTAACTATACTGTTCTTACAGAACTGAGTTACAAGTTTGTGGACCCTGGATTGGTTAAGTTACACCTCTGTGATGATTTTTTAAGTCAGAATCTAAGTGATTAAGGGCTTATGGCTTTGTGAGAAGCCTAAAGACATGAAACGTAAAAGGGAAGCGTTGTCGTTATGTTATATTATGATTGTTGATATGATTGTTGGACCAAAATAGATTGTGATTCTGTTGCGTGTGGACCTTGAGCTTGGTTGGACTCTTATTTGGATAGATTGCTTAAGAGGTAAGCTTTTGTGTCCTCGGTTTAGCCATTGTTGGTTCCACCAAACCCCATGGGAGAATGGTTTATATGCATTATGTGTTTTCATGATATATTACTTTATTGAAATGCTATTGAGCTGTTATGTGCAAGTGCTTATGATATGCATGTGGTGTTCCACCTATATGGTATGCCTAAGTATGTGGGGACATACAAGACGGTGAGGCTGTGGGTGAGGTGCAAGCAGTGTTCCTTGTACTAATTGTAGGTTGTAGACGTACGTCCTGAATTTCTCTGGCCAGTAGAATAATTATAACACACATGGCATGATTATCTGTTGCATTGCACTGATTTTGGAACTTATACTGTTAAACTGCTTTTAGAACTTATATTGCACATGTAAGTGAGCTTGGGGTGGAAGATCCTTGAGGACCCCTTGTCTTACTGAGATTTCTGTTTAGAGATCTCACCCCACGTTTGGGACACCATTTTCAGGTTCAGCTAATGCGGGGGTTGAGACCTCTAGCGGCAGGAGGCCGGAGCTTAGCTGATTTATATGCTGTTATGATGATACTTTGGATGCTGGCATGTCTTTTATTTATTATTATGTTGTTGTCGTTGTCGAGACTTTGTTGGGCTTTGTTGCCTTATTTGGCGAGCATGGGGATTGCCCATGCCACATTGACTTGACTTTGCTATTCTAGTTTCGGGTTGTATTAATGTATCAGGATTATAGTCCGGACTACGTGTTGTAGTTCCGGGACTTAGATACACACTTATTTATGATATGAGGTTATTCAGTGTAGCTAGTTGTCTATTTGCATTTACATACATGCAATGTTTTTAAAAGGATTTAATAATCAACTTGGTAAAGATAATGACGTCATAATTGAATGAAAGAAAAAGTTGTTCCGCAATTTTAATTAAGCGTGGCTTAATATGATGATGTGTTACCAAACCGGGTATACACGGGGTGTTAGACTTACCACATATACACCACGTACCAAAATGGCTATATATAGCATATTTGATGTGAGAACGAGTTCAGATTCAAGAGAAGTTAACATTTGTAGTTCATTTATATCAGTAGTTCATTTATACCACGTACCAAAATAGCTATTCTTGCAGTAGTTCATTTATATCAGTAGTTCATTTATATCTTCGTGCACACTTTCAAAATTCACTTTACTATCTTTAGTAATTAATATTTAATGTCTGTATTTATTTCCTTGTTTTGAGGTACAACTATTTTGTAATTGTGTTATGTGTATACAAAAAATACTATCACAATGGATCAATTTCATTTATTCATATATTACAATGGTTCTAAAATTAACTGTGCAGGCGGTTTGAGTTTCGAAGGAGAAAAAAGAGTGATGTATATTGTTCGAGGAATGTCTGTTGCAGATCTAATTAACAAGATCCACCAAAAGTTGAAGTTGCATCAAAATCAGGTAATATGTTCAGTTACGGGTAGAGTCCCATGTGGAAACCACAAATATTCAGGTTTTCAAATATGTGATGATGAGGACATAGATATCTTCCTTGGAACATTTATCGGAAATGCTACGTCTCAATTTATTGAGTTATACGTGGATATTGAGACATCAAACGAAGCGTCAATACCGATTTGTGGGCTAGACCTTAATAGTCAGACACAATGTATCGTCCTGTGGAACTCAGCCCACACAATCAACCGTTGCACATGGAGAAGAAAGTGACTATATGGTAGATGTTGAACCTGAAGATGAAGATGAAGAGACTCTGTTGGCAAATGACCATTATCAGAATGACAATGATGCAGGTGATGATGAACATCATGATAATCCCCTGTCACACGAGACTAGTAACCCTATGTCTAATATTGCAGTAGTTCCGTCATCATCAGGTTAGTTAGTGGGTTTTTATTATTAATTTATATTTTCTTATTTCATGTGTCTATGTGTATTATATTTGTATATGCATATGTAACACCATTTTGGAATACGATTCCACAATATGAGGCTCTTAATTTGGATTATCCAAACGAAGACATACTGGATGTAGAAGGCTTAGGTCATGGTCCGTGGACAAGAGGAGACGAAATATTTGTCAAACAAGAGTTCAGGTCCAAGCGCGATGTCCAAGACGCCATTAAACACTACTGCATGAAGAAACATCAAGAAGCTGTTATGGTTGAGTATTACGATGAAGTTTTCTATGAAATGTCATAACCATGAATTAGGCTGCAATTGGCGAGTCAGAGCAATTAAACCGAAGAACAGCAGCACTTGGGTGGTTAGTAAATGGGTTGGAGATCATAGTTCTGTGAGCACAATCATTTCCCAAGATCACAGACAACTTTATTCGAAATTTATTTCTGAGGCCATAATGGGTACTATGCAATACTTAACTTTCATTGTTATCCGTATTTAGAAGTGGTCATAAATATATTTTCTAATGCATAAAATATTGTGAATGGTCATGCAGTCATGGTCAAGGCTTCACCTTCGGTGGCCGTTATCTTGATACAAGAACGAGTGACTGGATTATTTGGATTTACCGTTTCATATAGGAAGGCTTGGAAGGTGAAACATAAAGCAATTGCTAAGATCTACGGTGATTTGGACGAGTCGAATTCGTTCTTGCCAAGATGGTTTGGGCACATGATGAAGTTTTCCCCGGGTTCTATGTATCATATTCAACATAAACCGTATGTGTTCAATCGACAAGTCGTTAATGGGACTAGGATTTTTGAACGTGTTTTTTGGATGTTTAGTCAATATTGTGAGGCATTCAAGTGGTGCAAGCCAGTTATACAGGTGGACAGTACGCATCTTTACGGTAAATATAAAGGGACATTATTGATCGCTATAGCCCAAGTTGGAAACAATGAAGTGCTACCCATTGCATTTGCGCTTGTTGAAAGTGAAAGCAAAGAATCATGGGAATACTTTTTGTCATCCATCAGACTGTATCTTACAAACAAGACTGGTTTATGCCTGATTTCTGATCGACACAAAGGAATTATATCAGCGGTCAACAATGAGGATATTGGTTGGCAACCTCCTAATGCGTACCATGTGTTTTTCCTTCGTCATGTAGGGAGCAATTTTAATACAAGATTCAAAGACCAATACTTGAAAGGTTTTCTAAAGAAACTAGGTAATGTTGTGGATAAGTTTATTGCTAATGTGGCGTTTATAATTTCGTACTTGTTTATTAAATGTTGTGAACTTTCATTTTTTTCAAAGGATATATTCCACATAAAATATACTTTGACGCTATGTATGCTGACTTTTGTAGCATTAGTCCTGATGTTGCTGCATGGATTGAGGCAATTCCAAAAGTGAAATGGTCTCGGAGTTATGATGAGTGTGGACGAAGATACGGGCATATGACAACTAGTCTCAATGCGTTCATTTCTGGTGTTCCACAACTGTATGTGTGGGGCCATCTTTGCTTCCAAATTCGTAGTTATCTTTCCACGTAGGGTAAGATCATGTGCACCTCGTAGTTGTCCAGCAGGTCCAGGAATGTGTTTTCGCATACCAAATTGCCTCATACAGCGATCAGGCTGGTGCATCTCCACAATGTGAAAAGCAAGTATAGGTGTCACCGCCCTCCACATGTTCTGCATGTCAGGATTAACACCAAGAAACTGATAACCAGCATCCTTGTATGGTTCCCACACATCCTGTTATACGAAAAACAATGATAATCATGTTCACATAATATATCACAATAGTGAAGACAAACCAATGACGAATAAACATTCTTACATTATCCCGACCTATCTGGTCAAGCTCTATCCGGTAATCCTCAACTGAAATAGGTGTGACTGTAACTCCATATTATTGAAACTACAAAATTATACACACAAAGAAATATATGTTAATGATAGGCAAAATATATAAAGAGCAAAGTCTCTCAGAGGAAGTATGTAAACAAGAACCATACCGACGTCCGTAGAGATCGACTGCATCTTCGGCCAGAGGAATAGGCAGTGATATGGTAGGAAATCTGGATCATGCCCATATCTGTAACAAAAGTGTACATCCCCCAACGTCTTATGCTGAAGAAGACGTGGCATGACATAGCTCACGGAATAGTGTAGCTAGTACAGCTGACCCCAGCTATATGTACGACAATCCTCAAAGTCCCCGCCTAACAGTTGTATGAATCGAAAACCAATTACCGAACTCGATTTGTCACACAGCAAAAAACCTCCGAATAGACGCATAAGATAAGCACGCGCGTAAATTAGCTGGCCCTCTGGAGTATCTGTGTAACAACCCGTGTTAACCCTGTTTGTTAACATACTATCGTATTAAGTCACGCTTAATTAAAATGCAGAATAAATTTTTCTTTAATTCAATTATGACGTCATTAACCTTAGCCTAGTTGATTACTTAATCAATTTCATAAAATAACGCCTATATGTAAATTGCAAGACAACTAACTGAATACGTCATAAATAAATATTAAAGTGAATAACTGAAGTCACGGATCTACAACACGTAGTCCGGACAAGATCCTGATACATTATCCAACTTTAAATAAAACAAGACATAATCAAGTCTATGTGGCATGGACAATCCCCATGCTCACCAAATAAGGAAACAATGCTCAACAACAGTCTCAACAGCAAACATCATAGTACTATCTGAAGCTAAAAGCATAAAACGGTAAACAGGATCCGGCATCCAACATGTCAGCACATACAACAATATCTAACTCAACTTTGGCCTCCTGCCACCTGAGGTCTCAACCCCAGGGTTACTTGAACCTGAAATAAGCGTCCCCAAACGCGGGGTGAGATTTATAACAAGAAATCTCAGTAAGACAAGGGGTCCTCAAGGATCTTCCATCCCAAGCTCACTTACATGTGCAATATAAGTTCTAAAAGCAGTAATTTCCAGTATAAGTTCCAAAAGTATGCAGTGCAACAGATATCCATGTCATATGAGTTATCACTATTCTACTGGCCAAAGAAAATGCAAGAATACATCTATTACCCACATAGTAGTACAAGGAACATCGCTTGCACCTCACCCACAGCCTCACCATGTTGTATGCGTCACATACTCAGGCTTACCGTATAGGTGGACTCACACGCATATCATAAAAGCACATTGCATATAACAGCTCAACAGCATTTCCAAAATATCAAAAGCATGTAACACAACATGCATAAACCATCTCCCCATGGGACATGGTGGAACCACAACATGGCTAAACTGAGGACACGAAAGCTTACCTTGCAAGCAATCAATCCAAGCTAAGAGTCCAACCACTCTCAAAGTCGAAACACAGCAGTATCGCAATCTGTTATGGACCAATAATATATCATTAACCAAAGCTCATACGCATAAGCATAAAGACTACGTTTTTCCCTTTTACGTTTTACGTCTTAAGGCTTCCCACCAAGCCATAAGCCCTTAACCCCTTAGGTTCTGACTTAGATAATTAATTCCAGAAGTACCACTTCATCAACTAGGGTCCATAAACTAATAGATCAGTTCTGTATGAACAGTACCTCACTGTTCATCGAAATCCCAGAATATCCAGATATATGTCGGGGTCATATCCGGATATCCATATCCGGATATCACAGAATCCCATATCCGGATATCAATATCCGGGTATTTCTCGAACACATATCCGGATATTTCACGACGGAATGCAGTTTCTGCATTTCGTGAAATCATCCACCAAAGGTCCAACTTTTAACACTTATATACGTCCAAGGATCCATTTTTAAGCATATACAAGTTCACTTAGGTGTTGGTTACTTCATTTACCCATTAACATGCCAAGACTTCATATTTAAAGCATAAAAACACAAGATCAAGGTTGGTACAACTTACCAAAGCTCAAAACAGAGCAAGATGTGCTCTTGGAGCTCACCAATGAACCTTCAAAGTTCTGACTTTGACTCGGAACGAAAATGGAATACCAAGTTTGGTTCTTTCTCCACAAAGGTGACACTTTGAAGCTCAAAATGCCAACACCAAGGTTCTCACTACCCACTCTCAACACAGCTCCTAGACTCTACTAGGACAGCAACAAAAAACTCAGCGGTGGTGACTCTAAACCCTACACAAGGCAAGCTCACCCAAGCCAATGGTGTTTAGGTAGAGAAACCAAGAATAAAAATGACATCTTGGCTCATGAGAGTGAGGGAAGATGAAGGTGACAAGAAAAGCACTCAGCTGCTGTCTCACACAGAAAAGGCACGTAGGAGGCTAACATTTAACCTGGGATCATATGCCAACTAATGAATATAAAGAGGTTAAGTCATAAACGCATAGTATTAGCATTAATAGCTACGCAAAATATTTTAATCCCAAACTTTGGAATCTTAACCTACTCATATTTCTAACAATTATCATATTTTTATTTTATTTTTTGGAGCACCTTTTCGGTACACGCTTTTCCATAGCCAGTATCAGTTCTGGCACCAGTTCTCATTATTTTGACTTGAAACTCGTTTGATAAGTCCTACATATTATTCTAGTAATTATCATGCACTTATTATAATTTTCTGAGATACTTCACCGGTACGCATTTATACCGGGTAACGGAACTAATATCTGCGTTTTTCGTCCGAAAAGCGACTTTCAGCATTATTGAAAGTAAACTGGTCTTTGAAGGGCAATGCATGTAAGGTGTAAAAACAAAATTTTTACTGCGGAAACATACATGCACACATAGGTTCATGCTTTAAGACATCTTGATGTTACCTTGTTTTTGGCCTGATCAGTCAGGGAGATCAATTGTCAGGCTTGAAGGGTTCAAACCCTCTAATGGTGATCCACACCACCGTTCGTCAATGATGCAAGAAATCCTTCTTGAAAGCCACCAGATGAACACCACAGTGAGGCTTGCTATGCGCACAAGTGGTGAAGGTGGAGGCTAGGTATTCTGTTTGGAGAGGTGTAGTGTACTACCCTACAAAATGGTGCATGAGATGAAGGAGTGTAGGCTAGGTTTTGCGAAAAACCCTAAGGTGAATAATTTGACCCTTTGTGCGCACAATGTAGGTTAATTAGTAGGATGGAATGATAAGATTTTCTTACTTGAAAATCCCACCAAATATGCGCATGGTTGGAGGGAATCAAGGATTTGTTTGCAATTCAAAATTGCTAACCACATTGCATTTTAATCCTTATAAGATTAGGTCATTATCCTTTCAGGATTTTGACCTAATTATCATCATATGAACAACCATATTATGCACCCCATTTTGTCCTATTTTGAGTCCAAATACATTGAGTAGTTGCATTCAAATTTTGAATCAACTAACTCACTGATTCTCTTAACCAACCAAATCAGAATAGTAGTACATTTAGATGACAAAATGACACTCACTTTGAATTAAAATTTGCGCACCACTTCATCATTGGATAAGATCAAATATCTTTTTCTTATTGCAGGGAATATTCCAAAAGATCTCATCTTATCCATTTGTTATGAAATAACTTTTCAAAGCCAATTCAAATTCGGATTCAAACACTTGAATTCAAATGTCCAAACATTCAAATTCAAAATTCAAAATTCAAAATTCAAAATTTCAAATTCAAATTTCAAATTTCAAAATTCAAATTCCAAATTTAAATTTCAAATTTCAAATTTCAAATTTCAAATTTCAAATTTCAAATTTCAAATTTCAAATTCAAAATTCGAATTTCGAAATTCAAATTCAAAATTCAAATTCAAAAATCGAATTTCGAAATTCAAATTCAAAATTTAAATTTCAAAATTCAAAATTCAAATTCAAAATTCAAAATTCAAATGTTTGATTTATTAATTTAACTAATTAAATTAATTAGTAATGGATTGGACTATCCAAGCCCATTACTAAGCTCCATGCACCCTCCACCCATTTAGGTGGGCTTCCAAACAGCTTCTTGGGCTAACAACCATTATTAGGCCCAATACCTTTAAAGTTAGTTCATCATGACTACAAGGTGTTAGTGTGTGACCCATTAGGTCCAATTTAGTTTCTGACATAACTGGGCTTGGGCCCAACAAGCCCACAACCCAATTAATGACAACACAGAGCACTAGTAATGCTTTGTTGCCCCAGAACTAGTCAGATTAATGACTTGATCATCATATTGCACATATTTGGTTACCGTATGTATTTTCCTTCGTCTCGGTTATATTCCCATTAACCTAGGGTAAGGAAATGTATCAACCCCTGCGGTTTAGGGTAAGCTTTATTCGAAATAGGGAATCTTCAATTTACTGACTCTAAAGGCAGATCATCTCATGATCTCTTTTACTATGCATAGATTCCCGAGTCCCTGTAAATGTCATCCCGATTTCTCCGATTTACAGATAACCTAATCTCTCATAGAGATTTGACGAATTCCTTCAGCTTATTACCCTAGCCCTGTGCCCTTTAAGGACACGCCCAACAGTATACCTATGAGTCTCCATGTTTCAGGCAGACGAGGCATACAATCAAAACATGCCTTCAAGAACACAGTCTAGGTAATAATTTCTGGTCTAAGGAAAAACATACCCAAACATAAAGATATTACTCTAATGACACTATCTGTGAGATTTCCTCATAGAGTCTCTTTTTGGGTCTGTTCAGTGCGAGCTATACTCTTATAGGTCCACCCATGACTTTAGCTAAGATATCTCTATATCTGCAGCTCATGAGGTCTTTACCTTGTATTCATATACAAGTAGATAAGTCGTACTAGTCTTACCCGAGATCAATGATCCCCAAACTCAGTGTCTCTAGACTAGGAACATATAATTAGGAATAAACATGCAATATCCTTGAATCCTCATGATCGTGATCTCATCACAGATACTCAAAAGATACCTATTCTATTCCAAGGGGTTTATCCAGTTCGTTCATATAATATTAACAATAATATCTGTAAGAACCCGCACCGCTAATTAAGGTAATTAGTGAATTAATTATGATAATTAGGAAATGATTCCATAATTGACCTTAATAATTATTATTGGGCTTAAATAATTATACTGAGTGAGTAAAAATGCTGAAAGTCGCTTTTCGGAAGAAAAACACAGATCGGCTCTGCTACCCGGTATAAATGCGTACCGGAAAAGTATCCCGGAAAATTATAAAGAATGCATGATAATTACTAGAATATTATGTAGGACTTGTAAAACAAGTTTCAAGTCAAAATAATGTAATCTGATGCCAGAACTGATACTGGCTATGGAAAAGCGCGTACCGAAAAGGTGCTCCGAAAAATAAAATAAAAATATGAAAAATCTTAGAAAAATTTGTAGGTCTAGATTCCAAAGTTTGGGACCAAGATCTTTTGCGTTGCTATTAAGGCTAATACTGCACTTAAGTGGCCAATTGCCTATATAGTCATTAGTTGGACACAAAACCCTAAATAACCAATTTGTCTACGTAGGTTTCTTGGTAGGGGCTGAGCATTTTCTGCTCTTTGTTCTTCCTCCCCTTCCTTGAGTCAAGTAGCCATTTTCTACACATTTCCTCTTCTAAACACTTGGTTGGGTGGGTTGTGGGAGTGTGAGGCTGCATTCCCTGCACACTCAGCCATTGTGGAGTGTGTTTTGAGGTCTGTTTTGGGGGTTGAGTTGTGTTGAGAGGGAGTTGTGAGCTTTTCCTTGGTTGTGGAAGCTCCAAGAAGCAACCTTTGGGTAGAAAGATTAAGTCTTGAGCACCATTTTAGTACACCTTTGTGTGGCCTGAGTTGAGGAGCTTTTGGAGGGCTCCAAGAGCACACATTACTCTGTTTTGAGCTTTGGTAAGTCTTGTCACCTTTGATCTTAAGTTTTGATGCTTAACGTTGATGTCTTTGCCATGTTTAATGAGTAAACAAGTAGGTATAATGAGTATGAACCTAAAACAGATTAAAGATGCATGCTTTAACGTTTACATGTGTTAAAAGTTGGATCTTTGGAGTGGATATTCACGAAATGCGGAAACTGCATTGTGTCGTGAGATATCCGGGTATTTGTCGAGCAGATATCCGGATATCAGTATCCGGATATGTTATCCGAATATTCATATTCGGATATGGTATCCGGATATGCATATTCGGATGAGGGATCTGGATATCCGGATATGGTATATCCGGATATGTCCAGTGTGATATCCGGATATTGCATGCCCGGATATGTCCCTTGTAATATCCGGATATCCTGGGATTTCGCAGAACAGTAGCTGTGCTGTGTGAACAGTAAGCTATTGGGGGTTTGTGGACCCTAGATTAAAGAAGTTGAACTTCTGTAATTAATAAACTAAGTCAGAATCACATGATTAAGGGCTTATGGCTTTGTTGGAAGCCTTGAGACGTAAAACGTAAAAGAAAGGCGTAGTCTTAAAGTTGTATGCTTGTGTTGCATAATTAATGATATATTATTGGTCCATATCAGATTTTGATACTGCTGTGTTTGGACTTAAGAGTGGTTGGACTCTTGGCTTGGATAGCTAGCTTGCAAGGTAAGCTTTCGTGTCCTCGGTTTAGCCATTTTGTGGTTCCACCATGTCCCATGGGGATGTGATTTATGCATGCTGTGTTACATGCTTTGATGATTTGTAAATGCTGTTGAGCTATTATATGTAATATGCTTTTATGATATGCATGTGGTGTCCACCTATACGGTAAGCCTGAGTATGTAGCACATATAAGATGGTGAGGCTGTGGGTGAGGTGCAAGCGATGTTCCTTTTACTTATGTGGGTATAGACGTATTCCTGCATTTCTCTGGCCAGTAGATTTGATAAACACAGATGGCATGAATATCTTCTGCATTGCATAGTTTTGGAACTTATATTGTAAATACTGTTATTGAACTTATATTACACATGTAAGTGAGCTTGGGGTGGAAGATCCTTGAGGACCCCTTGTCTTACTGAGATTTGTTGTTTAGAGATCTCATCCCATGTTTGGGGACGCTTATTTCAGGATCAGGTAATGTTGAGGGCTTAGGTGGCAGGAGGCCAGAGCTGAGTTGATATTTATGATATGCTGACATGCTGGATTTTGACTGTTGTTTATGCTTTCCCGCCTTGATTATGATATTATGCTGAGACTGTTGTTGGGCATTGTGCCTTATTTGGTGAGCATGGGGTTTGTCCATGCCACATGGATTTGTTTTTTTATCTACTTAGTTAAAGTTGTAATTAAAGCATCAGGATTTTGACCCAAGCTATGTGTTATAGTCCTGTGGCTTTAGATACTCACTTATTATTTATATATGAAGTATTTCAGTTAGTTGTCTTGCAATTTACATACAGGCAGTATTTTATGAAATTGGTTAAGTAATCAAGTTGGTTAAGTTTAATGACGTCGTAATTGAATTAAAGAAAAAGTTATTCCGCATTTTAATTAAGCGTGGCTTAATACGATAGTATGTTAACAATCCGGGTTAACACGGGTTGTTACATTTTATGGTATCAGAGCACTTTCTAGGGAAAAGCCTGTATGTATTGCAATAACTTAGGATGTTTCGTTGCGTTTCTACTTTGTGTTTTCTCTGATTGGTGTGTATTATGATAATGCACATGTGACCACATGGATCGTCTCCACAGGGATTGGAAAACAATTACTACTATAACCAGTCCTCTTAATTTAGATTAATCGATTTGTGTTTCCACACTATGGTAAAAAAAATGTAAAGACTTGTTTTTAGGTTTTTATGAAAAAGACTTAAAATAAATGCAGAAAATGTTTTTGTAGAAGAAGTGATGAAGAAGACTGTAGCCAGGGTACATTCACCAATTGTTCCCAATTTTACTTTGGATTGATTCACAATACTTATCGAAATTAATAATTCAGACAAATTATCATCTTTTAGAAATAATTAGTTAGATCCCAATCCCTTGGCGATCTAACCCTTTACTTCAGTTGGAACTCTAATCCCTTAGTAATCCCGCCTGAAAATAAGCATTATGTAGATAAATCCCACGACTGCAATCCATACAAGTCTATCCCCAGAACATGCATGGAGAGTCATCTCTATCCCCTTTCAGGATCAGTATTCCAATATTCCTATTGTGAACCCTGATCCCCAGAATATAATTCCCTATTAGGTTGATCAGATCTAACAGAAATAATATCAATACGCGCAAGATAAAGATGAAATATATTAAAATCAATACATATAATGATTCAATCCTTGTAACAATTGTTCACAAAGGGATCATGCCCCTGACTACAGAAATAGATCTAGCCAATCAACATCATGATCGCTGATCTGATTTCAACATGAACTGAAAATAGAAGAAGAAGAATACAAGAACGGAACGACGAACGCGAAGAACGCCCTCCTCCTTCAGCCGGATCTGCTCCTTCTAGGTCTTGTGGTGTATTCTGATGTCTCTTCTTCAAAGGTTGAGTCTCTTTTTATAAGAGACTTTGACCTAATTTGCAACATTTGAATCTTCATATTTTCGCGCCTCCCACGCTCAGAGCGCCACTCCCGCGCTCAGGGCGGGGGAGTTTCTGCCAAATTTTCACCTCCCGCGCTGATGGCGCGGATCTCGCGTCTCAGCGCGGGACCTTCTGCCAAATTTTCATCTCCCACGCTCAGAGCGCCATTCCCGCGCTGTGAGCGTGGGAACCTAGGTCTCTTTTGATATGTTTTTGCCTTCTTTTGTTTATCTTCCTTGATATTCAGACTTTGGATGTTTTTACTCTAATTCTCTGCCTTTCTTGCATTGATTGAGTCATTTTCTTCTTCTTTTTGCCTTGTAATTTCCTATATGCTGATCGCATATCAAATAATTCCCAGATTTGAACTTTGCTGTCCCTAGCAATGTACAAGACTAAATCCAGGAAACAGATTAATCCAACATAACATTGTACAGCCAACAGATCATCATACTAAGTATGCTTGAATCAATGCGAAGAATTTTTAATAATGCCTTTCATGAAAAGATTAGAATCTAATTTGCACATCCCTCACCCAGATAATCAAGTAATGCTCAATACTCAAGTGTTTGGGGAAATGACAATTACTCAAGCTATCACAGTAACAACATTATCATAAACTTGCTCATATTCTCAAGTTCCTAAAGATGAGGAACATTAATACATGCAAAATTGATCAAAAGGACATCACAGTTTGTAACTTGGCCAGGCTAAAGGGTAGGATTTTATGGATAGTAGCTCAAGTAACAATGAGATTGAAATTTTGATAGTTTTTCATTTTTAACACATTCAACTCAATGATTTTTGCTCCACTAATATTCCCACAGAATTTCGGGAATTAATTCCTTCCAGCCCACCTTTTACTCTTTTCCTTTTTTTTTTTATAAGGGCATAGATGATTTTTTTTCTTTTTTTTATCCCTTGACCTTTGTGGAGCTTACCTCAATTTCTTTATTTTATTTTCAACACATTCAATGATTCAATCTCAATCAAGGTAAGTCACGAAAAATGGATATAGGCTAAGCCATCAATCAGGCCACAGGTCATTTATCAAGAATTAAGTTCAGGCTCAAAGGGCTAGCAAGGGAAAATCTCATACAGGTGAGTAATTTTGGCCAATAGCAATTAAGAACAAAATGCCTTTATCATATCAATCAATGCATGCATAATAGAGAAACAAATCAAGTTCTAGAGTATTACAACAGTGAGACCTCTCAACAAAAATTTCAGTGTTTAGGCTCAAAACCTCACAGCTATGGTATCAATGCAGACTCAAGAAAATTGACCTCAGACATTATCAGAATTTCACAATATTAATTCAGACAAACGAGCAATCATGCAATCTAATTATGCCTATGCAATGTTATGTCAGAAAGTCATACAATATATTCCAAGAATTTAATCATGTACATTAACAAGATGAGCACATTTAAACCTAGGATTTGTTCAAAACACACATTTTTTTATTATTTTTTTTTATTTTTTTTATGGCACACCAAATAACTATATAAAAAAATAACTAAGAAAATGAAAAGAGTTAGGATATCTCCCCTGATAGAAGAATTGCAGTTCTAAGGCGCAAGCCCACCATTCCCAGATTTAGAGCATTGTTGTCCTCAACAATAATTAAACCACAAGAAGGAAAACCTGCACAATGGAACAAGCAGTGGCATATAGAAGAGACTATAATGCGCACATTAAAACATCAGAGAAAAATATACTAACTAAAATACAAAACAGAAAAATAAACTAATGTACAAAATCTCCGTCAGCAAGGAGAAAAAGTCAAACCCTCCATGTCATCCCACTCAGCAGCGTGGGATGACTCAACAAATAGAGGATCTGGTGGTATTGGCTGCCTTGGTGTTTGGAGCCACCATTCCCAGATTTGGCCCAAACCATGGAGCCATGTTAGAAACTCTTTGAAGCTTTGATTCTTCCGAGAAATAGAATCTCGGTGTCTCTTCCAACTCTTATCAAAGAGTTTGATCACCTCCTTTCTCAGTACCTTCTTCATTGTAGGATGACTCATTTCTTGAGTTTTTTTTCCATGTTTGTCATCATTCTCATTAAGAATTTTGTTGGTATGGGAATATGGATCTTTATCTTTTGAATCGGTCTCCTGTTCCTTTAATACTTCAGTCACTACCTTGTTACAAAAGAAGATTTCTTTTAGAGTTTTAGGAGACTCCTTCGATTCCACCTTCATGACACCATCTTTCTTGGCATCATTTATTTTTTTTAGGAACCTTAACCGCCACACTTTGTTTTTCCTTTGAAACTTTAAAACAATCATCTTTGTGAGAAGACTGTTTTAAAGAATTAAAGACATTGATGGTAACGGTCTTATCATTCATCCTTAGCTCAAGCTTCCCGTTTTCAACATCAATCAATGCACGGGATGTAGCTAAGAAAGGTCTACCCAACAAAAGAGGCATTGCAGCTCCTCCTTCCATATCCAACACCACAAAATCAGCAGAAAAATGAACTTGTCCACCTTCACAAGAACATCTTCTATTATTCCACTCGGCTTCCTTGAGGACTTATCAGCAAGTTGTAAAGATGCTTGAGTAGGCTTCAACTCGGTAATCCCCAAGGAATTGCAAACAGAAAGGGGCATCAGATTAATGCTAGCCCCAAGATCAAACAATGCCCGACTGATTTTTGTGTTCCCAATTTCAATAGGGATATTGAAGCTCCCTGGATCATTACGCTTAGGCGGGACCTTCTTGGTAATAATAGCACTACACTCCTTAGTGAGTGTCACCGTTTGGCATTCCTGCAGTTTGTGCTTCCTTGACAACAAGTCCTTCATAAACTTTGCATAATTTGGCATGCTAGACAAAGCTTCAGCAAAAGGTATGTTTATGTGTAGCTTCTTGAAGATTTCTAAAAACCTGTCATAATGCTTGTTATAAACCTCTTTCTTGAACCTTGCTGGATAAGGTGCTTGAGACATCACATATTCATGGCTCAGCTCAAACTTCTTCTTCTCAACTGGCTTTTCTTCTTCCACGGGTTTCTCAATTTCATTTTCTGGCTCCTTAACCTCCTTAAGCTTCTTCTTAGCTTCCAGCTTTGTGTTCGGCTTTTCTGGGGTTGCCACTACTTTCCCGCTTCTCGTTGTAATATACATGCAATCCTCTTTTGGATTGATAATTGTATTACTTGGAAATGTACCTGGAATTCTTTCTGAAAATTGCTTTGCCAGCTGGCCTATCTGATTCTCCAGGTTCCTAATAGAAGCATTTGTGTTCTTGTTGTTGGCTCGAGTCTCCTCCATAAAAGCATTAGTGTGTTGAGCCATCTCATTAGAAGCCTTAGCCATCTGAGCAAAAGCTTTTTCCCACTCAGCAGGCTCACTTTGTTGATTCTGTGAAGGTTGAGCATAATTATTATTAGCTTTAAAATCCATACCTGATCCTTGAGTCCTCCGCTGAAAGTTGTTGTTACCACCAGGGAAATTTTGATTTCGCTGGAAGTTTTGTTGTTGTTGAGGACGCTGATCGTACCAAATCCCATTCACCTGTAATTGTTGAAGTGAATCTTCGGATGATGGATTCGGACATTCACTGGATTCATGACTTTCTTGGCATTGGTCACAAATCAGAGGAGTTGTTTGAACCTTTGACACTTGTAACTTGTCAAATTTTTCACTTAAACTGTCAAACTTTTTAGATAATGATATTACATCATTATCTTTGGTTTTTTTCACTGCTCTTTGTGTGGGAACTAGCACACTTTCATTTTCATTTCTTGCAAGCTTTTTGATCAACTCAATAGCTTGCTCAGATGTGCTTTCCCGAATAGAACCTCCAGCGGCACTATTTATTATCATCCTTGTTTCGGGGGTGATTCCATTGAAAAATATCACCACTTTTCTGTCATCATCTCCTTCGTAATGTGCACATTTCCTGTTTAATTCTTGGAATCTGTTCCAAGTTGCACAGAGTGATTCTCCTTCCAACTGGCGAAAGTTTGTGATTTCATTCACCAGCTGATTATATTTTTCCATGGAGAAGAAATGATCAAAGAATTTGCTGGACAGATCTTCCCATGTAAGGATGCTGTTTGCTGGTTGTCGTTCGATCCACCTTAATGCTTTTCCTTTAACAGCGAAAGGGAACAACCGAAGCCTGATAGCATCTGTAGATACCCCATTGTGTTTGGTTGTATCACAGACCATCAAGAATCGGTCTATAAACTCATGTGGATCTTCATCATCGGCACCAGAAAATTGAACCCTTTCCACCAAAGAAATTAATGATGGCTTGAGTTCAAAATTGTTGGCCTCCACATTTGGCCTGACTATGCTTGAATTGGCCCTATTGAATACTGGAGTCAGAATTGTATTCAGCAGTCTTGGAGGTTGATTGTTGGCATTTCCTCCTCGTCCATGACCAACATTGTTGTTTTCTGCCATCTCTTGAATTGGTTGTAAAGGTATGTGCTTCAAATCTTCCCAAATGATCTGTCTAGCAGCCTTCCTTAATTGCTTTTCTGTCCTTGTAATTTCAGAATCTATTACAAAGTCTTTAGGCGGAAGTCTACCTCGCATAAAAATCAGAGAAAATTATTAGTAGCACCTGAACAACACAAAACAAGATAAAAAGAATAAAGAATAGGAATCTAATCTCAAGAATCTATGGTTATTTGTAATATTGAAAACACAATCCCCGGCAACGGCGCCAAAAACTTGTTGCGTAATCGGCAAGTGCACCGATCGTTCCAAGTAATAAAGTGATAAATAAGATCGTCTCCACAGGGATTGGAAAACAATTACTACTATAACCAGTCCTCTTAATTTAGATTAATCGATTTGTGTTTCCACACTATGGTAAAAAAAATGTAAAGACTTATTTTTAGGTTTTTATGAAAAAGACTTAAAATAAATGCTGAAAATGTTTTTGTAGAAGAAGTGATGAAGAAGACTGTAGCCAGGGTACATTCACCAATTGTTCCCAATTTTACTTTGGATTGATTCACAATACTTATCGAAATTAATAATTCAGACAAATTATCATCTTTTAGATATAATTAGTTAGATCCCAATCCCTTGGCGATCTAACCCTTTACTTCAGTTGGAACCCTAATCCCTTAGTAATCCCGCCTGAAAATAAGCATTATGTAGATAAATCCCACGACTGCAATCCATACAAGTCTATCCCTAGAACATGCATGGAGAGTCATCTCTATCCCCTTTCATGATCAGTATTCCAATATTCCTATTGCGAATCCTGATCCCCAGAATATCATTCCCTATTAGGTTGATCAGATCTAACAGAAATAATATCAATACGCGCAAGATAAAGATGAAATATATTAAAATCAATACATATAATGATTCAATCCTTGTAACAATTGTTCACAAAGGGATCATGCCCCTGACTACAGAAATAGATCTAGCCAATCAACATCATGATCGCTGATCTGATTTCATTATGAACTGAAAATAGAAGAAGAAGAATACAAGAACGGAACGACGAACGCGAAGAACGCCCTCCTCCTTCAGCCGGATCTGCTCCTTCTAGGTCTTGTGGTGTATTCTGATGTCTCTTCTTCAAAGGTTGAGTCTCTTTTTATAAGAGACTTTGACCTAATTTGCAACATTTGAATCTTCATATTTTCGCGCCTCCCACGCTCAGAGCGCCACTCCCGCGCTCAGGGCGTGGGAGTTTCTGCCAAATTTTCACCTCCCGCGCTGATGGCGCGGATCTCGCGCTCTCAGCGCGGGACCTTCTGCCAAATTTTCATCTCCCACGCTCAGAGCACCATTCCCGCGCTGTGAGCGTGGGAACCTAGGTCTCTTTTGATATGTTTTTGCCTTCTTTTGTTTATCTTCCTTGATATTCAGACTTTGGATGTTTTTACTCTTTTTCTCTGCCTTTCTTGCATTGATTGAGTCATTTTCTTCTTCTTTTTGCCTTGTAATTTCCTATATGCTGATCGCATATCACGTGGGCCTCATCAACTCATTCTTTGTGTAACTTGTGCAGAGTCATGGTGCCACCAAGGAGGAACCCTAGTACGAGCGAGGATCAATCGGATCCTATCCTGGCTGCTTTGGCTGAGATGCAGGCGGCCCGGCTAGCCGACCAGGAGGCCACGAGATTGGCAAACCAGGCGATGCTGGACGCTATCAGAGAGGCGAACCGGCGAGCCACTGCTGAGGTTCTGGAGGAGAACCGGATGGCCAACATGACTATGATGAGGGTCATGTTGGAGGAGTTGAGGGCTGGTCCTGCTGCTGGCCAGTGTCCTCCACCACCTCCACCGCCGCCACTGCCTCCACCTCCGCCTAGTCAACAGGAGGACACCCAGAGTCAGATGGGTGAGGGCAGTCACTTGACGGGGGCTTTGCAAACCATCCCCGTATTTGCTGAGGATCGTGACGAGATCGACCGCAGGCTGAATGCTTTCCGCAAGCACAAGCCACCTTCTTTCGACGGATCTTATGATCCCATTGCTGCTGCCAGATGGTTACAGGCGTTGGACAAGATCTTTCAGATCATGCAGTGTACCGATTCGCAGAAGCTGATGTTTGCCACTTACATGCTGGAGGGCGAGGCCCATGAGTGGTGGACCAACATTTCTCACATCTACGAGATGCAGGGCCGTGTGATGACGTGGCCGTTCTTCGAGGAGTGTTTTCTGGGTCAATACTTTCCATATGACTCTCAGGAAAGGAAGCAGGGAGAGTTTGACCGTTTGGTGCAGGGCTCGTTGTCGGTGGACGAGTACCTGCCCAAGTTTAATGAGCTGGTCAAGTTTACTCATTTCCGTATGGCGAGGCCGACCCCTGTTTTTCTTGCTGCTAAGTTCCGGTGGGGACTTAATGAGGACATCTTGCTGGTTCTGCTTCGAGAGACTTTGGAGCTTTAGTACTGGGCAAGGGCAAACAGTTGGCGGCTAAGCAAGCGCCAAATCAGTTTAAAAAGACTTCTACTCAGGGGAACACAGCTAGACCTCCTGCTCCCAGATGCTCGGGATGTGGGAAGTCACATTTTGGGCCGTGTGCTACCGGTCAGCTGATTTCCTTTCAGTGTGGCAAGGAGGGCCACTACTCCAGAGATTGCCCGACGGCGAGAGTTGCTGCAGTGCAGGCTGTGCCATTGCAGATGGTTCCTACTGGGGCACCAGCAGTGCCATCTACCACGGGGCGTGTGTATACTTTGGATCGTCAGCAGTCGGACAGAGCTCCGAACCTGGTCAGAGGTACTTTTACCATTAGTGGTGCATCTGTTGATGTCTTGTTTGATTCCGGGGCAACGCATTCATTTGTTGCTACCCCTATTGCTGTGGGGCTTGAGTTGCCCAGTGATGTGCTTTCTCCATCGATGCGGGTGACCACCGCCACCGGAGAAAAATGTTTGACTTCCACTGTCCATCGCGATGTAGCGTTACAGTGGGATGGCCGCGACTTCTCGGTAGATCTGATAGGATTGCCGATGGCCAACTTGGAGACTATTCTGGGCATGGATTGGCTGTCCAGAAACTGTGCATTGATTGATTGTTGTGCCAAGAGAGTGGTGATGTCTCCTGGTGGGTCCACAGCCAGTTCCTCACCGTTCATTTCAGTCCTGCAGGCGAGGAGGGCCTTGAGAGCAGGGGCATTTGGCTATGTTATGTTGGGAGGTTTGGTGAGTGGGACACAGGAGAATCTCACTGGCATTCCTGTGGTGAGGGAATTCCTCGAGGTGTTTCCCGAGGAGATTCCTGAGTTTCCACCGCAGAGGGAGATAGAATTCTCCATAGATTTATTGCCTGGTGTGGGGCCTATCTCATTGGTTCCATACCGGATGTCGCCACCGGAGTTGGCGGAGCTGAAGAAGCATATTGAGGAGCTTTCAGCGAAAGATTTCATTCGGCCGAGTGTGTCTCCCTGGGGAGCACCGGTCATTTTTGTGAAAAAGAAAGATGGGACCATGCGGTTGTGCACTGACTACAGACAGTTGAACAAGGTGACAATCAAGAAGAAGTATCATCTTCCACACATTGATGACTTGCTGGATCAGCTCAGGGGTGGTTGCGTATATTCCAAGATTGATCTCCGGTCCGGATACCACCAGATACGGGTAAAGCCGGAGGATGTTCCGAAGACCGCGTTTCGCTTGAGGTACGGGCATTATGAGTACTTGGTGATTCCGTTTGGACTCACAAATGCACCCGCAGTGTTCATGGACTACATGAACAGGATTTTCCAGCCGTACCTGGATCAATTTGTGATTGTCTTCATTGACGACATCTTGATTTACTACAAGACGGAGGAGGAGCATGCTGAGCACTTGAAGATTGTTTTGCAAGAAGAGAAAAAGCTATATGCTAAGCCGTCAAAATGTGAGTTTTGGCTCAAGGCGGTGAAATTTCTGGGTCATGTGATTTTCGCTGATGGAGTTGCTGTTGATCCTAACAAGATTGAGGCCGTGATGGATTGGGAGAGGCCCAAGACGGTTATAGAAGTGAGAAGCTTCTTGGGTTTGGCTGGGTACTACAGGAGGTTCATAAAGGGATTCTCCAAGATGGTGCTACCGATGACTCGCCTTACCCGAAAGGAGACTCTATTCGTGTGGACACATGAGTGTGAGGAGTGCTTCCAGGAGTTGAAGGAGAGACTGACTACTGCTCCTGTGTTAGTCCTTCCTGATCCTGCGGAGCAGTTTGAGTTATATTGCGATGCCTCTGGTAAAGGGCTAGGCTGTGTTTTGATGCAGAAAGGGAAAACTGTTGCTTATGCTTCAAGACAGTTGAAACCTCATGAGGAGAACTACCCGACTCACGACTTGGAGTTGGCAGCCATTGTTTTTGCTTTCAAGATTTGGAGGCATTACCTGTTTGGCATGAAGTTTGCTGTATTCAGTGACCACAAGAGTCTGAAATATCTGTTTGACCAGAAGGAGTTGAACATGAGACAGCGGAGATGGATGGAGTTCTTGAAGGACTACGACTTTGAGCTGAGGTATCATCCTGGCAAGGCCAACGTGGTAGCCGATGCTTTGAGTCGGAAATCCGTGAGCTTATCCAGCTTGATGATGAGCGACTACGAGGTGATCGAAAAGTTCAGAGACTTGAGAGTGAACTCCTTGTTTGGGGGCGCACTGCATGAGATGGAAACAGCAGAAGTGATTAATGAGCTGATGGAAAAGATTAAAGAGGCACAAGTACAAAGAGAGTGTCTAGATTATGTGAAAAACCAGGACGGTGTGTCTTGGAACGAGGATGGTTTATTGCTGTTCCAGAAGAGGATTGTTATCCCTCGAGGGCCATTGACTGAGGAGGTTATGGCAGAGGCTCATTAGGGCCGGTTTACTATCCACCCTGGTGCGACAAAAATGTACCAGGACTTAAAAAGAAATTTTTGGTGGCCGGGCATGAAGAAGGACATAGCGGTCTTCGTGTCCAAGTGTTTGAACTTAAATAGAAAGACAACAACAAGACCATGTGGCATGGACAAACCCCATGCTCACCAAATAAGGCACAATGCCCAATAACAGTCTCAACATAAACTAAACAGAAAACATAACGACAGTCAAATAATCAGCAATCAACAACCAACAGGTCAGCATATCATAACTATCAACTCAGCTCTGGCCTCCTGCCACCTGAGCCCTCAACATTACCTGATCTTGAAATAAGCGTCCCCAAACGTGGGGTGAGATCTCTAACAAGAAATCTCAGTAAGACAAGGGTCCCTCAAGGATCTTCCACCCCAAGCTCACTTACATGTGTAATATAAGTTCAAAAACAGTATTTACAATATAAGTTCCAAAATTATG
>JAVKPL010009289.1:0-36554 GCA_032173675.1 Gastrolobium villosum
TCATTTTGCTTACAAGTGCCCCCAGAACGCTGACCAACAGCCTCCGCAAGCTCGAGTGTTCACATTGGATGCAAATGAAGCGCAGAAGTTTCCCAACCTGATCAAAGGTAATGTCACTTTGAATGGTCACCCAATTTCTGTTATCTTTGATTCTGGAGCGTCTGGTTCTTTTATGGCAAAGCATACTGCATTGAGAATAGGCATCACCCCAACCCCGTTACCCTATGAGTTACACATCAGCACACCTACGGGAGGATCGTGCACAGCCTCAGAGATCTGCAGAGGTGTTACCTTGCAGTACGAAGGGAACACGTATACAGTTAATTTGGTGGTCCTGCCGGTATTCAACTTCGATGTGATTATCGGTATGGACTGGTTGACGGAAAACGGGATAACCTTGGATTGTCGAGCGGGGAAGGTCATTGTTCCTGCAAAGGATGGTAATTTTCAACCTTTCTCTCTCATTTCCTTATTGCAAGTTAGAAAAGAGCTCCGCAAGGGAGCAGCAGGGTATCTTTTGTCGATCGAGGCTGAGACCTCGATTGACAATCAAATTCAGAATGTACCGGTAGTTAGAGAATTCGAGGAGGTATTCCCGGATGAAATACCTCGATTGCCTCCTCATAGGGAAATAGAATTTTCGATCGAACTTGTTCCTGGAGTTGGACCGATCTCCATTGCCCCGTATCGCATGGCACCTTTGGAACTGCGCGAGTTGAAGAAGCAGATAGAAGAACTTTTGGCTAAGGAATTCATCAGACCGAGTACTTCTCCATGGGGTGCTCCAGCTATCTTGATTAAGAAGAAGGATGGAAGCTTACGTCTGTGTGTAGATTACCGCCAGCTGAACAAAGTGACGGTGAAGAATAAGTACCCGCTACCGAGGATCGACGATTTGATGGACCAGCTGAGAGGAGCCAGAGTCTTTTCCAAGATAGACTTACGATCGGGATACCATCAGATCCGGGTCAAACCGGAGGATATTCCGAAAACCGCTTTTAGGACTCGTTATGGGCACTACGAATATCAGGTGATCCCATTCGGACTTACGAATGCTCCAGCGGTATTCATGGACTACATGAACCGCATCTTCCGCCCGTTTCTTGATCAGTTCGTTATTGTGTTTATCGACGATATCCTGATTTACTCAGCTAATGAAGAGCTGCACGCGGAACATCTGAGGATTGTCTTGCAAGTCTTGAAGGAGAAGCAGTTGTACGCGAAATGGTCGAAGTGCGAGTTTTGGCTTAAAGAGGTCCAGTTTCTGGGCCATGTCATTTCATCAGAAGGTATCGCGGTGGACCCCAGCAAAGTTGAAGCTGTCATGAATTGGGAACGACCCAAGACGGTCACCGAAGTACGAAGTTTCTTAGGTCTGGCTGGATATTATCGAAGGTTTATCCAGAATTTCTCTCAGATAGTGCAACCCCTTACTCGTCTCACTCGGAAGGATAAGCCTTTTGAGTGGACTGAAGCCTGTGAAGAATGTTTCTTGGAGCTAAAGAGCAGATTGACGAGTGCTCCCGTACTCACGATTCCGGATCCTACTCGAAGGTTCGAAGTTTACTGCGATGCGTCGCTGAAAGGACTTGGATGCGTGTTGATGCAGGATCGTATGGCGGTAGCCTATGCATCTCGACAACTGAAGCCTCATGAAGAAAATTATCCTACGCACGATTTGGAGTTAGCAGCTATAGTGTTCGCACTTAAAATCTGGAGGCACCACTTGTATGGTTCGCAGTTTGACGTGTTCAGCGATCATAAGAGTTTGAAGTACTTGTTCGACCAGAAGGAGCTGAATATGCGGCAACGACGGTGGATGGAATTTCTGAAGGACTACGATTTTGAACTTAAGTACCACCCAGGAAAGGCAAACGTGGTAGCTGACGCTCTGAGCAGGAAGACACTACACACTGCAACTCTGATGATAGAAGAGCTGAAGTTGTTTGAGGCCTTTCGAGACTTGAACTTATCGGTAGACGAGAGAGGAAGTAGCATAAGATTGGGAAATATAAAGGTGGAGAATGAATTGATCAATAGAATCAAGGAGGCTCAGAAAGATGAAGAGTTAGTCCGTGACTTGGTTGGTAATCAAGATGTTGTAAAGGATGAGAATGATGTTTGGAGATTTCAAGGACGGCTGGTTGTGCCGAATGAAGAGTTGAAGCAAGAAGTTTTGCAGGAAGCTCACAAGGGTAAGTATGCAGTTCATCCTGGATCCACGAAGATGTACCATGATTTGAAGACCTCGTTTTGGTGGCCGGGTATGAAGCGTGATATTGCGGAGTATGTATCTCGATGCTTAACGTGTCAGAAGGTGAAGTACGAACATCAGAAACCGTCGGGACTCCTTCAACCTTTGGAGATTCCCGAATGGAAGTGGGACAGCATTTCGATGGATTTTGTAGTTGGACTTCCTCGGACGCGAGAAGGATATGATTCTATCTGGGTGATTGTCGATCGTTTAACAAAGTCAGCTCATTTCTTGCGTGTTAGAACCACTTATGATACAGAAAGGCTTGCTAGAATCTATCTGCAGGAGATTGTGAAGCTGCACGGAGTTCCTACGAGTATTGTCAGTGATCGTGATCCCAAGTTTACATCCAAGTTTTGGGAATCCTTTCAAAGAGCATTAGGGACCCAATTGAGGTTGAGTACTGCTTATCATCCGCAGACCGATGGGCAGACGGAACGCACCATTCAAGCCTTAGAGGACATGTTGCGAGCATGTGTTTTGGAGTTAGGAGGCAGCTGGGATAGTTATCTTTCTTTGATTGAGTTCGCTTACAACAACAGTTACCACTCCAGCATTCAGATGGCACCATATGAAGCTTTGTATGGGAGAAAGTGCAGATCCCCTTTATGTTGGACGGAAGTGGGTGAGCGAAGTATGTTAGGACCCGATCTAATTCAAGAAACATCCGAACAAGTAAAGAAGATTCGGGAGAATATGCAGAGGGCTCAGGCCAGACAGAAGAGTTATTACGACAAGCGTCATAAGCCTCTATCTTTCGAAGTCGGAGATCATGTGTTTTTGAGAATCACTCCTACGTCGGGACTCGGAAGGAGAATGGGAGTTAAGAAGTTAAGTCCACGGTACTTAGGACCGTATCTGATTATGGACCGGATTGGAGAGTCTACATACCGGTTGGCTTTACCACCCAATCTGTCAGGAATTCACAATGTATTTCATGTGTCTCAGCTACGGAGGTATCTCTCTGACCCATCTCACGTGTTACAGCCGGAAGAAGTAGAACTCAAGGAAAATCTGACTTATCAAGTGCAACCATTCCAAATTCTTGAAAGATCCGTCAAGCGACTCCGTTCTAAGGAGATTCCATTGGTGAAAGTATTGTGGGACAACAGATCGGCAGCTGAAGCCACTTGGGAGCGCGAGGACGACGTTCAGAAACGCTATCCAGAACTGTTTAGCTCTTAAGTAAGTTTATTTTGCGGACAAAATTCCTATTTGGTGGGGAGAGTGTAACATCCCGCATAATTAGTAAAATACATAGGTACTATATGCTATATGTACATGTGTAAAATTCGGATGTATGGTTTATGTGTAATGGCTTGTGAATTGTTTGATCTTTATTTCTTGGATAAGACTAAGGTAATTAATTAAATCAAATCATAGGAGGGTACATATGTAGACATGTGAATTTGATCATATAAGTAATGTGAGTATGTGTTATAGGACCTTAGTGATCATTGGACTTTGGTAGTGGGCTAGTGTGTGTGGGTGGACTTGTTGCTAGTGGACTTGTGTGAATGGATCCTTTTGTGTGTGAGGCCAATGGCCCAAGGATGGCTTGTGAATCCATCAAGTTCAGCCCATGGTTAGACCCACACCTACTTCCCTAAGCCTTGCCCAACATGGATGCCTTGTGTACCAAGAAACCTTAACATGGCAACCCTTCTACCACTCAATCTTGCGCACAAGTAAGGGTGATTTAGGACCTTGAAATCTGTCATTTTGCCTTGTTAAACCGCCACCTCACCTTGATTATGCATAACTTGATTTAAACCTCATTGCTTGGAAGACACTTGGACCTTTGAGCATGATTTTAGGCTGCATATTTCCCCATTTAGGCGCACATGGGAGGGGCTTTGGTGCAGATTTTTCTTATGACACAAACTGCCTAACTTGTGGACTTGGAGAACCCTCTTGCACTTCCATCATTAGACTGCATTGTGCAGATTTTTGACAAGCTTTTGCAGCCCATCATGAGTCAAAACCTGCCTTGTTTTCACATGCATCATAAGAGGATTTTTGGCTGCATTTTCATCACTTTGTGCAGCTCCAAAAATCTGAATTTGGGCTGTCACAAAACTGCACCTCTTTCCCCCTCATCATTGCGCACCAAGGCTGCCTAAGTGCAGATTTTTGGGCTGCCACATGGTTGTTTTACTTGTTGACTTAGCAAAGCTCTTGCATGTGCTCATGACACTTCCTTTCCACTCCATTTTTGCGCATACCTTGGTCAATGATGCAGAAAATTTTCTGACTTAGGACAGCACCAAATCTGAACATATCACTCCTCCATCCTTGCATGTAAATAGAGTAAGCTAGAAGCAAACCCTTTGCTTGATTCAGCCTTGTATGCAGCCCCATCCCCTCAAGCAATCAGAATTTTTCATGATGGATAATCATAGCAACTTCTCCTCTCTTTCCCTATAAATATGCGCACAAGAGGGGGGCTGTCCCCATTCATTTTGTGCAGCCAACTCCTCTTCTCCTCCTCCTCACTCCCTCTAGCCGCACCCACAAGCCTCCTTGGAGCAAGAAGACCTTGCCAAGCCAACTCCCTCTTTCCCTCACCTCTAACCGTGACATTACACCAAGCTAGTGCAAACCTTGTTCCTCATCCTTGTTGCGCATAGATCACCATAGGAAGTAAGGACTTGTTGTGTAGTGAAGCTAGAAGGTGGTGTGTGATTCTTGACTTTGAAGGGTGTGCTACAAGAGGTAGGCTTTGAACTTTGAACTCTTTCTTTGTGAAGCCATATATGTATGCTTGAATGTCTCCTTGTATATGTGTTGCTTTGGATCCTTGGTTGAGCATGATTGAAGTATAAGTATGGAGCCATTTTATGATGATTTGTACGCATGAGTTGTAGAGTAAAAGTCTCATGATCATGCTTAAAAATTATATGCCACTGTTTTGTATTATTAGGCCACTGTTTTAAAGAAGAAATGTGCCACTGTTTCGGTTTGATGAGCCACTGTTTTGTAGACAAAATGCCACTGTTTCGGTCCCTCAAAATCACCATTATATGCCACTGTTTCTGCACTTAAAAGCCACTGTTTCTGCACATTACATGCCACTGTTTCTGCACTTAAAAGCCACTGTTTCTGCACATTACATGCCACTGTTTCTGCACTTAAAAGCCACTGTTTCTGCACATTACATGCCACTGTTTCTGCACTTAAAAGCCACTGTTTCTGCACATTACATGCCACTGTTTCTGCACTTAAAAGCCACTGTTTCTGCACATTACATGCCACTGTTTCTGCACATTATATGCCACTGTTTCTGCACATATATGTCACTGTTTTAGTGCTCCTTAAGCCACTGTTTTAGCCATGAAATGCCACTGTTTCCATGCTTAAAATGCCACTGTTTTAGTCATAAAATGTCACTGTTTCCATGCTTAACATGCCACTGTTTTTATGCATAAAAGGCCACTGTTTTAAGTCATCATATGCCACTGTTTTATGCATAATGTGCCACTGTTTTAGTCATCATATGCCACTGTTTTTATGCATAAAAGGCCACTGTTTTAAGTCATCATATGCCACTGTTTTATGCATAATGTGCCACTGTTTTAGTCATCATATGCCACTGTTTATATGCATAAATGCCACTGTTTTTATGCATCAAATGCCACTGTTTTAGTCATCATATGCCACTGTTTTTATGCATAAAAATGCCACTGTTTTAGTCCTTCTATGCCACTGTTTGTATGCATAAAACGTCACTGTTTTAATCCATGATATGCCACTGTTTCAATGTCCAAAAACCAAGATTTATGCCACTGTTTTGGAAGTTCAAGTGCCACTGTTTCTGTTTTAAAAACGCCACTGTTTCTGTTTAAAACGTCACTGTTTTGCTGCTGTAAACGCTGCTGTATGCTCACTGTTTTGCTGCTGTATGCTCACTGTTTTACTGCTGTAAATGCTCACTGTTTTGCTGCTGTAAATGCTCACTGTTTTGCTGCTGTATGCTCACTGTTTTGCTGCTGTAAATAGCCACTGTAAATGATTAGTTGTAAATGATTTAGGTGCGCTTAAGAAGTGAGATACTTCGCTGCTGTTTGGTAATACTTAAGGCACGCAAAGGTAAGTGTCAGGCGATGATGCCTAATGTGACTATTGACTACTGGTATAGAATTATGACATGATGCTCCATATGCCGTAAAAATATTATGTTCCATTATAATGAAAGGAAACTGCCAAATATGTGCCGTGATGGCTATATGATTATGAGGTAAAGACGTTGGCATTTATTAATTTGTTTACAAATTTAAAAGTCCATCACACTAATTCGACTAATTCAGGGGAGCATTAAAAATAACTTCAAACGAAACGTCAAGCAATTACTAATAATGAAATTAATTGTTATAAATTGGTATAACGGGGAATTTTAAATGACATCCCTAAACTGAAACACGTTGTACTAAAGAAATTCACACATTTGGCAAAAAGAAAAAGTAAAGCTGATAACAAAATATTAAAAGGAATTTTTTTTGCAAACTTTGGTAAAAATGAAGAAGCGAAGTTGATATCAAAATATTAAAAAATAAATATTAAGGCCTTGGTACACTGTCAAAGTTCAACACATGATAATATGCCACAGAATAAGGAAAATGCCAATAGCTCCTCGTTACAAAAAAAATCTACCGTTTTTATTGGCATTTATTAATTTGTTTAAAAAATTAAAGGTCCAACACACTAATTCAAAATTCAGGGGAGCATTAAAAATAACTTCACACGAAACGTCAAGCAATTACTAATAATGAAATTAATTGTTATCAATTTGTATCATGGGGAATTTCAAATGACATCCCTAAAATTGAAATGATATCAAAATATTAAAAAATAAATATTAAGGCCTTGGTACACTGTCAAAGTTCAACACATGATAATATGCCACAGAATAAGGAAAATGCCAATAGCTCCTCGTTACAAAAAAAAATCTACCGTTTTTATTGGCATTTATTAATTTGTTTAAAAATTTAAAGGTCCAACACACTAATTCAAAATTCAGGGGAGCATTAAAAATAACTTCACACGAAACGTCAAGCAATTACTAATAATGAAATTCATTGTTATCAATTTGTATCATGGGGAATTTCAAATGACATCCCTAAAATTGAAATGATATAAAAATATTAAAAAATAAATATTAAGGCCTTGGTACACTGTCAAAGTTCAACAGATGATAATATGCCACAGAATAAGGAAAATGCCAATAGCTCCTCGTTACAAAAACAAATCTACCGTTTTTATTGGCATTTATTAATTTGTTTAAAAATTTAAAGGTCCAACACACTAATTCAAAATTCAGGAGAGCATTAAAAATAACTTCACACGAAACGTCAAGCAATTACTAATAATGAAATTCATTGTTATCAATTTGTATCATGGGGAATTTCAAATGACATCCCTAAAATTGAAATGATATCAAAATATTAAAAAATAAATATTAAGGCCTTGGTACACTGTCAAAGTTCAACACATGATAATAGGCCACAGAATAAGGAAAATGTCAATAGCTCCTCGTTACAAAAAATCGACCAATCTACCGTTTTTATTGGCATTTATTAATTTGTTTACAAATTTAAAAGTCCATCACACTAATTCGAAATTCAGGGGAGCATTAAAAATAACTTCAAACGAAACGTCAAGCAATTACTAATAATGAAATTAATTGTTATAAATTGGTATAACGGGGAATTTTAAATGACATCCCTAAACTGAAACACGTTGTACTAAAGAAATTCACACATTTGGCAAAAAGAAAAAGTAAAGCTGATAACAAAATATTAAAAGGAATTTTTTTTGCAAACTTTGGTAAAAATGAAGAAGCGAAGTTGATATCAAAATATTAAAAAATAAATATTAAGGCCTTGGTACACTGTCAAAGTTCAACACATGATAATATGCCACAGAATAAGGAAAATGCCAATAGCTCCTCGTTACAAAAAAAAATCTACCGTTTTTATTGGCATTTATTAATTTGTTTAAAAAATTAAAGGTCCAACACACTAATTCAAAATTCAGGGGAGCATTAAAAATAACTTCACACGAAACGTCAAGCAATTACTAATAATGAAATTAATTGTTATCAATTTGTATCATGGGGAATTTCAAATGACATCCCTAAAATTGAAATGATATCAAAATATTAAAAAATAAATATTAAGGCCTTGGTACACTTATGCCACATAATAAGGAAAATGCCAATAGCTCCTCGTTACAAAAAAAAAATCTACCGTTTTTATTGGCATTTATTAATTTGTTTAAAAATTTAAAGGTCCAACACACTAATTCAAAATTCAGGGGAGCATTAAAAATAACTTCACACGAAACGTCAAGCAATTACTAATAATGAAATTCATTGTTATCAATTTGTATCATGGGGAATTTCAAATGACATCCCTAAAATTGAAATGATATAAAAATATTAAAAAATAAATATTAAGGCCTTGGTACACTGTCAAAGTTCAACACATGATAATATGCCACAGAATAAGGAAAATGCCAATAGCTCCTCGTTACAAAAAAAATCTACCGTTTTTATTGGCATTTATTAATTTGTTTAAAAATTTAAAGGTCCAACACACTAATTCAAAATTCAGGAGAGCATTAAAAATAACTTCACACGAAACGTCAAGCAATTACTAATAATGAAATTCATTGTTATCAATTTGTATCATGGGGAATTTCAAATGACATCCCTAAAATTGAAATGATATCAAAATATTAAAAAATAAATATTAAGGCCTTGGTACACTGTCAAAGTTCAACACATGATAATAGGCCACAGAATAAGGAAAATGTCAATAGCTCCTCGTTACAAAAAATCGACCAATCTACCGTTTTTATTGGCATTTATTAATTTGTTTACAAATTTAAAAGTCCATCACACTAATTCGAAATTCAGGGGAGCATTAAAAATAACTTCAAACGAAACGTCAAGCAATTACTAATAATGAAATTAATTGTTATAAATTGGTATAACGGGGAATTTTAAATGACATCCCTAAACTGAAACACGTTGTACTAAAGAAATTCACACATTTGGCAAAAAGAAAAAGTAAAGCTGATAACAAAATATTAAAAGGAATTTTTTTTGCAAACTTTGGTAAAAATGAAGAAGCGAAGTTGATATCAAAATATTAAAAAATAAATATTAAGGCTGGTACACTGTCAAAGTTCAACACATGATAATATGCCACAGAATAAGGAAAATGCCAATAGCTCCTCGTTACAAAAAAAAATCTACCGTTTTTATTGGCATTTATTAATTTGTTTAAAAAATTAAAGGTCCAACACACTAATTCAAAATTCAGGGGAGCATTAAAAATAACTTCACACGAAACGTCAAGCAATTACTAATAATGAAATTAATTGTTATCAATTTGTATCATGGGGAATTTCAAATGACATCCCTAAAATTGAAATGATATCAAAATATTAAAAAATAAATATTAAGGCCTTGGTACACTGTCAAAGTTCAACACATGATAATATGCCACAGAATAAGGAAAATGCCAATAGCTCCTCGTTACAAAAAAAAATCTACCGTTTTTATTGGCATTTATTAATTTGTTTAAAAATTTAAAGGTCCAACACACTAATTCAAAATTCAGGGGAGCATTAAAAATAACTTCACACGAAACGTCAAGCAATTACTAATAATGAAATTCATTGTTATCAATTTGTATCATGGGGAATTTCAAATGACATCCCTAAAATTGAAATGATATAAAAATATTAAAAAATAAATATTAAGGCCTTGGTACACTGTCAAAGTTCAACACATGATAATATGCCACAGAATAAGGAAAATGCCAATAGCTCCTCGTTACAAAAAAAATCTACCGTTTTTATTGGCATTTATTAATTTGTTTAAAAATTTAAAGGTCCAACACACTAATTCAAAATTCAGGAGAGCATTAAAAATAACTTCACACGAAACGTCAAGCAATTACTAATAATGAAATTCATTGTTATCAATTTGTATCATGGGGAATTTCAAATGACATCCCTAAAATTGAAATGATATCAAAATATTAAAAAATAAATATTAAGGCCTTGGTACACTGTCAAAGTTCAACACATGATAATAGGCCACAGAATAAGGAAAATGTCAATAGCTCCTCGTTACAAAAAATCGACCAATCTACCGTTTTTATGGCATTTATTAATTTGTTTACAAATTTAAAAGTCCATCACACTAATTCGAAATTCAGGGGAGCATTAAAAATAACTTCAAACGAAACGTCAAGCAATTACTAATAATGAAATTAATTGTTATAAATTGGTATAACGGGGAATTTTAAATGACATCCCTAAACTGAAACACGTTGTACTAAAGAAATTCACACATTTGGCAAAAAGAAAAAGTAAAGCTGATAACAAAATATTAAAAGGAATTTTTTTTGCAAACTTTGGTAAAAATGAAGAAGCGAAGTTGATATCAAAATATTAAAAAATAAATATTAAGGCCTTGGTACACTGTCAAAGTTCAACACATGATAATATGCCACAGAATAAGGAAAATGCCAATAGCTCCTCGTTACAAAAAAAAATCTACCGTTTTTATTGGCATTTATTAATTTGTTTAAAAAATTAAAGGTCCAACACACTAATTCAAAATTCAGGGGAGCATTAAAAATAACTTCACACGAAACGTTAAGCAATTACTAATAATGAAATTAATTGTTATCAATTTGTATCATGGGGAATTTCAAATGACATCCCTAAAATTGAAATGATATCAAAATATTAAAAAATAAATATTAAGGCCTTGGTACACTGTCAAAGTTCAACACATGATAATATGCCACAGAATAAGGAAAATGCCAATAGCTCCTCGTTACAAAAAAAAATCTACCGTTTTTATTGGCATTTATTAATTTGTTTAAAAATTTAAAGGTCCAACACACTAATTCAAAATTCAGGAGAGCATTAAAAATAACTTCACACGAAACGTCAAGCAATTACTAATAATGAAATTCATTGTTATCAATTTGTATCATGGGGAATTTCAAATGACATCCCTAAAATTGAAATGATATCAAAATATTAAAAAATAAATATTAAGGCCTTGGTACACTGTCAAAGTTCAACACATGATAATAGGCCACAGAATAAGGAAAATGTCAATAGCTCCTCGTTACAAAAAATCGACCAATCTACCGTTTTTATTGGCATTTATTAATTTGTTTACAAATTTAAAAGTCCATCACACTAATTCGAAATTCAGGGGAGCATTAAAAATAACTTCAAACGAAACGTCAAGCAATTACTAATAATGAAATTAATTGTTATAAATTGGTATAACGGGGAATTTTAAATGACATCCCTAAACTGAAACACGTTGTACTAAAGAAATTCACACATTTGGCAAAAAGAAAAAGTAAAGCTGATAACAAAATATTAAAAGGAATTTTTTTTGCAAACTTTGGTAAAAATGAAGAAGCGAAGTTGATATCAAAATATTAAAAAATAAATATTAAGGCCTTGGTACACTGTCAAAGTTCAACACATGATAATATGCCACAGAATAAGGAAAATGCCAATAGCTCCTCGTTACAAAAAAAAATCTACCGTTTTTATTGGCATTTATTAATTTGTTTAAAAAATTAAAGGTCCAACACACTAATTCAAAATTCAGGGGAGCATTAAAAATAACTTCACACGAAACGTCAAGCAATTACTAATAATGAAATTAATTGTTATCAATTTGTATCATGGGGAATTTCAAATGACATCCCTAAAATTGAAATGATATCAAAATATTAAAAAATAAATATTAAGGCCTTGGTACACTGTCAAAGTTCAACACATGATAATATGCCACAGAATAAGGAAAATGCCAATAGCTCCTCGTTACAAAAAAAAATCTACCGTTTTTATTGGCATTTATTAATTTGTTTAAAAATTTAAAGGTCCAACACACTAATTCAAAATTCAGGGGAGCATTAAAAATAACTTCACACGAAACGTCAAGCAATTACTAATAATGAAATTCATTGTTATCAATTTGTATCATGGGGAATTTCAAATGACATCCCTAAAATTGAAATGATATAAAAATATTAAAAAATAAATATTAAGGCCTTGGTACACTGTCAAAGTTCAACACATGATAATATGCCACAGAATAAGGAAAATGCCAATAGCATGATAATATGCCACAGAATAAGGAAAATGCCAATCCTCGTTACAAAAAAAAATCTACCGTTTTTATTGGCATTTATTAATTTGTTTAAAAATTTAAAGGTCCAACACACTAATTCAAAATTCAGGGGAGCATTAAAAATAACTTCACACGAAACGTCAAGCAATTACTAATAATGAAATTCATTGTTATCAATTTGTATCATGGGGAATTTCAAATGACATCCCTAAAATTGAAATGATATAAAAATATTAAAAAATAAATATTAAGGCCTTGGTACACTGTCAAAGTTCAACACATGATAATATGCCACAGAATAAGGAAAATGCCAATAGCTCCTCGTTACAAAAAAAAATCTACCGTTTTTATTGGCATTTATTAATTTGTTTAAAAATTTAAAGGTCCAACACACTAATTCAAAATTCAGGGGAGCATTAAAAATAACTTCACACGAAACGTCAAGCAATTACTAATAATGAAATTCATTGTTATCAATTTGTATCATGGGGAATTTCAAATGACATCCATGGGGAAAAATTGATCCCTAAAATTGATTGGCATGATATAAAAATATTAAAAAATAAATATTAAGGCCGTGGTACACTGTCAAAGTTCAACACATGATAATATGCCACAGAATAAGGAAAATGCCAATAGCTCCTCGTTACAAAAAAAAATCTACCGTTTTTATTGGCATTTATTAATTTGTTTAAAAATTTAAAGGTCCAACACACTAATTCAAAATTCAGGAGAGCATTAAAAATAACTTCACACGAAACGTCAAGCAATTACTAATAATGAAATTCATTGTTATCAATTTGTATCATGGGGAATTTCAAATGACATCCCTAAAATTGAAATGATATCAAAATATTAAAAAATAAATATTAAGGCCTTGGTACACTGTCAAAGTTCAACACATGATAATAGGCCACAGAATAAGGAAAATGTCAATAGCTCCTCGTTACAAAAAATCGACCAATCTACCGTTTTTATTGGCATTTATTAATTTGTTTACAAATTTAAAAGTCCATCACACTAATTCGAAATTCAGGGGAGCATTAAAAATAACTTCAAACGAAACGTCAAGCAATTACTAATAATGAAATTAATTGTTATAAATTGGTATAACGGGGAATTTTAAATGACATCCCTAAACTGAAACACGTTGTACTAAAGAAATTCACACATTTGGCAAAAAGAAAAAGTAAAGCTGATAACAAAATATTAAAAGGAATTTTTTTTGCAAACTTTGGTAAAAATGAAGAAGCGAAGTTGATATCAAAATATTAAAAAATAAATATTAAGGCCTTGGTACACTGTCAAAGTTCAACACATGATAATATGCCACAGAATAAGGAAAATGCCAATAGCTCCTCGTTACAAAAAAAAATCTACCGTTTTTATTGGCATTTATTAATTTGTTTAAAAAATTAAAGGTCCAACACACTAATTCAAAATTCAGGGGAGCATTAAAAATAACTTCACACGAAACGTCAAGCAATTACTAATAATGAAATTAATTGTTATCAATTTGTATCATGGGGAATTTCAAATGACATCCCTAAAATTGAAATGATATCAAAATATTAAAAAATAAATATTAAGGCCTTGGTACACTGTCAAAGTTCAACACATGATAATATGCCACAGAATAAGGAAAATGCCAATAGCTCCTCGTTACAAAAAAAAAATCTACCGTTTTTATTGGCATTTATTAATTTGTTTAAAAATTTAAAGGTCCAACACACTAATTCAAAATTCAGGGGAGCATTAAAAATAACTTCACACGAAACGTCAAGCAATTACTAATAATGAAATTCATTGTTATCAATTTGTATCATGGGGAATTTCAAATGACATCCCTAAAATTGAAATGATATCAAAATATTAAAAAATAAATATTAAGGCCTTGGTACACTGTCAAAGTTCAACACATGATAATATGCCACAGAATAAGGAAAATGCCAATAGCTCCTCGTTACAAAAAAAATCTACCGTTTTTATTGGCATTTATTAATTTGTTTAAAAATTTAAAGGTCCAACACACTAATTCAAAATTCAGGAGAGCATTAAAAATAACTTCACACGAAACGTCAAGCAATTACTAATAATGAAATTCATTGTTATCAATTTGTATCATGGGGAATTTCAAATGACATCCCTAAAATTGAAATGATATCAAAATATTAAAAAATAAATATTAAGGCCTTGGTACACTGTCAAAGTTCAACACATGATAATAGGCCACAGAATAAGGAAAATGTCAATAGCTCCTCGTTACAAAAAATCGACCAATCTACCGTTTTTATTGGCATTTATTAATTTGTTTACAAATTTAAAAGTCCATCACACTAATTCGAAATTCAGGGGAGCATTAAAAATAACTTCAAACGAAACGTCAAGCAATTACTAATAATGAAATTAATTGTTATAAATTGGTATAACGGGGAATTTTAAATGACATCCCTAAACTGAAACACGTTGTACTAAAGAAATTCACACATTTGGCAAAAAGAAAAAGTAAAGCTGATAACAAAATATTAAAAGGAATTTTTTTTGCAAACTTTGGTAAAAATGAAGAAGCGAAGTTGATATCAAAATATTAAAAAATAAATATTAAGGCCTTGGTACACTGTCAAAGTTCAACACATGATAATATGCCACAGAATAAGGAAAATGCCAATAGCTCCTCGTTACAAAAAAAAATCTACCGTTTTTATTGGCATTTATTAATTTGTTTAAAAAATTAAAGGTCCAACACACTAATTCAAAATTCAGGGGAGCATTAAAAATAACTTCACACGAAACGTCAAGCAATTACTAATAATGAAATTAATTGTTATCAATTTGTATCATGGGGAATTTCAAATGACATCCCTAAAATTGAAATGATATCAAAATATTAAAAAATAAATATTAAGGCCTTGGTACACTGTCAAAGTTCAACACATGATAATATGCCACAGAATAAGGAAAATGCCAATAGCTCCTCGTTACAAAAAAAAAATCTACCGTTTTTATTGGCATTTATTAATTTGTTTAAAAATTTAAAGGTCCAACACACTAATTCAAAATTCAGGGGAGCATTAAAAATAACTTCACACGAAACGTCAAGCAATTACTAATAATGAAATTCATTGTTATCAATTTGTATCATGGGGAATTTCAAATGACATCCCTAAAATTGAAATGATATAAAAATATTAAAAAATAAATATTAAGGCCTTGGTACACTGTCAAAGTTCAACACATGATAATATGCCACAGAATAAGGAAAATGCCAATAGCTCCTCGTTACAAAAAAAATCTACCGTTTTTATTGGCATTTATTAATTTGTTTAAAAATTTAAAGGTCCAACACACTAATTCAAAATTCAGGAGAGCATTAAAAATAACTTCACACGAAACGTCAAGCAATTACTAATAATGAAATTCATTGTTATCAATTTGTATCATGGGGAATTTCAAATGACATCCCTAAAATTGAAATGATATCAAAATATTAAAAAATAAATATTAAGGCCTTGGTACACTGTCAAAGTTCAACACATGATAAGAGGCCACAGAATAAGGAAAATGTCAATAGCTCCTCGTTACAAAAAATCGACCAATCTACCGTTTTTATTGGCATTTATTAATTTGTTTACAAATTTAAAAGTCCATCACACTAATTCGAAATTCAGGGGAGCATTAAAAATAACTTCAAACGAAACGTCAAGCAATTACTAATAATGAAATTAATTGTTATAAATTGGTATAACGGGGAATTTTAAATATGATTAATGTTGATAAACAGAAAATAAAACAAACAAACAGAATTTGGGATTTTTCTGATTTAAATTTGAAAACAATTTCTTAATGCAAACAACGGAAGAAATAAAATAAAATGAGAAAATTATTTTTGGTCTTTTCAAATTGATTATATTTTTGCAAAGATTACTAAAAGATTTAACTGAATTAAAAACAAACAGATTTGACAAAGTTGTAAGAAACTAGTTAGAAAAATGGGTTGAGTTATGATTCCTTCCCCCCTAGGGGTGTAAATGGGATAGGCTGGCCTATAGGGGCCTATGGCCTTGCCTATATTAGGTCAAACTTGGCTTATTATAAATTTTAAAACAGAATAGGCATTGGCTTTTAAAAAAATATATTTAGAAAATAGGCCATAAGTTTTTTTTGTACATGTCGAGCCTATAAGCCGATAGGCCAGCATATATCGTATTTTTTATTTAAAATATAATAAATAAAATTATTATTTTAATAATTTTGAATAATAAAATATTATTTTAGTTATTCTTTTAATTGTTGAATGTTTAATAGGCTTAAACAGGCTAACAGGCCTAGCCAAAGCTTTTATTTTTTAAATGCAGGTCAGGTTAGACTTGTAATTTGGGACCTACGCAGGCTAATAAGCCAGACCATACCCAATATTTTTACACAGGCATAGCCTATTTAAGCCAAAGCCTAGTCTAGCCCAGCTCATTTACACCCGTATGCCCCACAGCCCCCTAGTGTTTAATTGCTTAACAAAATTCTTTCACAATTGTTTTCAGTTGGCAGACTATTGTGGACTTTTAATCCCTTAAAAATCCTTTTCCCTTTTGTTCTGACTTAACTTATCCCTAAGTTGGTGAGACTAAAAGCTTGCAGCTAAAGTCCTTTTTGCCACATGGACGAGAAAAAATCATCCCTGAATTACTCCCTCAAGTAATGCCTTATTTGAATCCATGAGCTCAACTCATTTTCCAGAGAAATTTATTTCCCAATAAACTTCTCCTAAGCAAATATATTTCATACGGCCAACATAGAATAAAATTTGAACAGATAAATCAGAGTTGAACTAAAGAAATTAAACATTAATTCCATAAAAGCAATCAACACTAGTCACTGTGGTTGGGGTCTCTGTAACAGCCCGTGTTAACCCGGATTGTTAACATACTATTGTATTAAGCTCTGCTTAATTAAAATGCGGGATAACTTTTTCTTTAATTCAATTATGACGTCATTAACCTTAGCCAACTTGATTACTTAATCAATTTCATAAAATACTTCCTGTATGTAAATTGCAAGACAACTAACTGAAATACCTCATATATAAATAATAAGTGAGTATCTAAGTCACAGGACTACAACACATAGCCTGGACCAAAATCTTTAATACAACTGTAACTAACAAAAAACATAATAAGTCTATGTGGCATGGACAATCCCCATGCTCAACAAATGAGGCAACAATGCCCAACATCAGTCTCAAACATAATGAAGCTAAAAGCATAAAGCAGCATGCATAACCAGCATCCAACAATGTAAGCATATAATATCATCGATATCTAACTCAGCTCCGACCTTCTACCGCCTGAGGCCTCAACATTACCTGAACTTGAAATAAGCGTCCCCAAACGTGGGGTGAGATCTCTAAACAAGAAATCTCAGTAAGACAAGGGGTCCTCAAAGATCTTCCACCCCAAGCTCACTTACATGTGCAATATAAGTTCAAAAACAATATTTCCAATATTAGTTCCAAAACTATGCAGTGCAACAGATATTCGTGCCATGTGTGTTTATACAATCTACTGGCCAGAGAAATTTAGGAATACGTCTAAACTCACATGAGTACAAGGAACACCGCTTGCACCTCACCCACAGCCTCACCTTATCGTATGTACTACATACTCATGCTTACCGTAAAGGTGGACACCACATGCATATCATAAAGGAACATTGCATATAATATCTCAACAGCATTTCCAAAACATCAAAGCATGTAACACAGCATGCATAAACCACATCCCCATGGGACATGATGGAACCACAACATGGCTAAACCGAGGACACTAAAGCTTACCTTGCAAGCTAGCTATCCAAGCCAAGAGTCCGCACAAACTCAAAGTCCAACACAGCAGAATCACAATCTGTTTTAGACCAACAACTATGTCAATATTCATATTCTAATATTTACAATTTTAAACTAGAAATCTTGAGGTTTCCAACGATATACTTTATGTCTCAATCGGAGTTGTATAACTCCGGTTATGTTTTACGCAAGGTGACTGCTACAAACGGAATTTCCAGCAACCAAAATGCGACTTAAAATTGACACCAAGATAGAACCACTGATCCAATGTCTACTAAGTTTTACAGAGTTGTAGTCATATGTGTTAGCTTCACATAGGTCCAAACCTCACTCAATTTGGAGCCCTGTAGCTCGAGATATCACGATTTTACTAATCGATTACCATACAGGGGGTAATCAATTACCCTTCATGGTAATCGATTACCACTCAAAGGTAATCGATTACCACCTGTGCAGAAACACGAAAATGCAGATTTTTCTGCATAATCCGAGCTCCAATGGCCTCCCAAGGTTCCCAAGTCCGATTTTTCATCAAAACAAATGTTCAACAACATTTATCATGCATATATTAACCACTTTTAACTTGATTAATCAAAGTTATCTCTTTTCATGATCAAAACAAGTCATTTTCATGAGAATTCAAAGGGAGTGTTCAAGGTATACCTATTATGGAGGTTCAAACTCATCAGAAAAGTAGGCTCTTGGAGCTCTCCAAGCTGACCCACAACTCAGGTTCAACAAAGCCACGAAAATGTATCACAAGGTTGGACCTTTCTCCATCAAAATGGCATCAAGAAGCTCAAAACACCAAGAAAGTGACCCCTCACAACCGAACTCAGAAAAGCAGCCCTCAAAACCCCTAAAGTCAGAAACTAAACTCAGCAATGGGGCACCTTTCACACACTCAAGGCTCAAGCACACTTAAGTATGGAGCTTTTGTGAAGAAATCAAAGGAAAAGGTGATCTCTTGAAGGTTTTGCCATGGAGGAAGAAGGTGGAAAATGAGAAACTGACCAGCAGTCAAAGAAGGTCCAAAAGCTCACGTAGGAGGTTTGCATTCAGACCTAGGTAATTGTGCAAGTGGCAATTTATAGCCCACTTAACTTTAAACACACAGTATTAGCATTAATAGCAACGCAAAAGATCTTGATCCCAAACTTTGGAATCTAGACCTACCCATTTTTCTAAGATTTGTCATATTTTTATTTTATTTTTCGGAGCACCTTTCCGGTACGCGCTTTTCCATAGCCAATATCAGTTCTGGCATCAGATTTCATTATTTTGACTTGAAACTTGTTTTATAAGTCCTACATAATATTCTAGTAATTATCATGCATTCGTTATAATTTTCCGGGATACTTTTCCGGTACACATTTATACCGGGTAGCAGAACCGGTATCTGCGCTTTTCTTCAGAAAAGCGACTTTCAGCATTCTTATCACTAATTATAATTATTAAAGCCTCATAATTATTATTAAGGTTAATTATGGAATCATTTCCTAATTATCATAATTAATTCACTAATTACCTTAATTAGCGGTGCGGGTTCTTACAGTCTCAATCATGCAGCCCTTAGAAAAATTAGCTCAAATCCATAAGGATTGAGCTCAACTACAGGAATGAAAGGAAAAAAATAATGGAAATGAAATATAGAAAGCTAAAATCACAGAACGAGTACTACCCACTGGGATAGCCTCGACACTGTGCTCAAAACTAAACAAATTACACTAAGTCCTTACAATACCAGAAAATGCAAAAACAAAATAAAAACTGAAATGAAGAAGAAGGTCTGAGAGAAAAAATACAAAAGAAGATGAGAGTCCTCTACAAGCTTTTCTCTTTCCTTTTTATATCTCCTCCTCCTTGCAAACAACAGCAATGTGAGCCCTTAGATCAGAATCCACGCGTCTCTCTTTTCATAACTTGATTAATCTTCCTCTGCATGTGCATCACCAAGAGATTAGCACCCTTAATCCGCTCCACACATGCTGGTCCTTCATACCGATGACAACTAGGATTTTGTCTCTTTGCAAGTGTGGGTTAGTTCAGGTACTGGATTTGGAATGGGTCTTTGAGCAAGAGCAAAATAAAGGAAGGTTTTATGGGCTGTGGGTTTAAGAAAATCAGAATGGAGGTTGGTTAAGGCTGTGGTGAGATGAGGGCTAATTCTAAGATTGGAAGTGTCTAAGAAGTTCAAAGAGAAATGGGTAGGTTGGGGCTTAGGGGTTCTTTGTTCTGAGAAATGGTTAACCATCATCGATAGCTTTGCCCTTTTTTTTTTCTTTTCTTTTTTCTTTACTTTTCAAGCTTTGTCCTTGCTGTCTTTGCTTTTTCTCAATGTTGACCTAATGCAACAAATGCTGAGATTGGCTTTTCAATTGTGCTTTGATAAATCCGCAACAAAAATTTGAATCAACCCACAAGATATATTCTTACCATATTAGGTAAAAATAATACCATTAAAGAACCTAACTATTTCATTTTAACAATTAGAGTTATAGTCTTTTTTCAGAGACTTAACACACCCCCAAACTCAAGTCTTTGCTTGTCCTCAAGCAACAAAATAAATCAGCACATGCACTTCATCAGGTAATCATGCACCTAACTTTGTTACTTGGAAACAATCAACAAATTTTTTTTACTTATCCACACTCTAGCAAACAATCAGCAAAGCAGCTCAACTTTCAACTTTCAATATTGTGATTACTTTCAAACATTATATCATAACATAATCAGCACATCTCATCTTTTCAAAACTTCCCAATGATTCAAAGTGAAACATAAAAAAAAATTAAGAACAAGGGTTTGCACTTAATTCAGCATCCAATCAATCATCAACCAGGTAACTTGGTGATATTCTTATTCCATAAAAACACTCAACCAACAGTGTTTGAGTTTCAAATGCATGAATGCCTCAATGACTACAGACTAATGACAAAAGAGATCTTGATTTTTTTTATTTCTTAACACAAAGTGCAAAATTCTGCAATAGGCAATAGAGATGGACACTTTTCACATCCTCACTTAATCAAAGAAGTATCCAATTAATGCTCAAGGGTTCTATTTCTCTCAATCTAACACTGGGAAAAGATTTAACATAGGCTTGGTAAGATGCTCTTATCTCTTAAGTGAAACACAGACTTAGGCTTAATCAAAGGGACTTGCATAGGTTGTAACTTGTAACTTGGCTTAGGTGAAGGTGGAAAATTTGTGGGGAATTGGCTAATTTAGTTATGAAGGAAAGGAAACACAATCATGAAGCATAATCAAACAATTCAGTGGCTGCTACTTTGACGGCTATTTTTCACATTTTTGAAAATCTTTTCTTTCTTTCTTTTTTTATTTTCTTTCTTGACAACTTTTTCAAGGGCAATTTTTTTTTCTTTTTTTTTTCAATAGATCTCTCTCAAGCCCTCAAAGTATTTTTCCAAGTCTCATTTTTTTAAGACACCAAACTTTTCATTTTATTAGCAGTCTCTTACTTTCAATTCCTTTTTCAGCCAAAAACATCTTGTTTCTTTTTCTATTTCCATCATAACTAAAAGGTGTGGTAGATTGTGGAATAGGATAAAATGTGGGTATGTAAAAAGAAAAGGTTAAAGGCTCAAAATCGAGTTTTCAATGGATGATGATTTAAAGATGGTTTTTTGGTTTAAAAGTGGTTAAACAAAATAACAACAAAAATGCCCTCATCATTTTAAACTTAAGCAAGTGCTACACTTCATCAGCTGAGCATCAGAGCAAGTTCTGCCTCACTAATCAAGTGAAGATCTCTCATCTAAATAATATTTGCCTGTGTAGGCTCAATGACTCACTGTGTTGGGTATAGTCACCATCTCAAATGCCTATTGTTACCACTTACACTCTGCATCAATCAATTCATTTTCTCAATCTCTCATTGCTATTACCATACAACCATTAATCCACTCATGTCACTCTACATTCATACAGCTGCTTTGAGTTCTTTTCTTTCTACAAAGCTTCCAGCTACCTTATTGTGACACAGATCACTCAGTGTTGAACACAATACAACCCTCAATTCACTCTAAGACTCAAACTTCAACTCCACAAACAACAAACAACAAGGACTGAAGCAAAACTTAACAACATAGCAACTAATAATATCAACAAAACAACAAAAGTCACAAATATTCACAATGCATCTAAACAGCAAATAAAAACAGCAAATTTAAAACAAGCAGAATTCATGAATTCACTCCCCCAAACTTAGAAGAAACAGTGCCCTCACTGTTGTAGAAACAGGCTACCAAGAATTTTTTTTAACAAAATTAGGAATAAGGTAACCTGGAGCCAGAAGAGGTTCTCGCCCTACTCATCCTCAAAATTTGAATCTAAACATGCATCATTGTGGGGGATTTTTTCTCTCTTTTTTTCCACTTGCTTTTCTTCACCATTATGCACCATCTTCATTTCACTCATTTTCTTGGTCTATTTCTCTTCTTTGGTGTAGATGGTGTGGGTTCTTTTATAGCTTAAGGTGCTAATGTTGTAGTTGAAGGGGAAGGACTTGATGGTTGAGCTTGTGGTTCTAATTTGCTTCAAAATCAAGCAAACCTCCACTTGAAATGTGTTGTCCAGTTTCCCCCAAACTCAAAATTGACTCACTGCAGTGATGAATCAACTTACTCTCTCATTTGACACATGTAAAACAATATCAATGTATTAAATTTTCCATTAAAATCAAAAAAAATTCATCTTTCTTTCTCTCTTTCTCTTTTTGAAAGCTATTTTGCAGACTATTTAAACTAACTTTGAGATCAACAATCGGCAAACATGCAAATAAAGGAGCACAGAAAACACACAACAAAAAAAAAAAAAAACCTAACATGCTTAGTTTATAGTCTTTAGCTAGACATTTTGCTTCCTTTTCCTGATCAATTTCAATTAGGCTCTCTTGGGAAGATAGACACATTCTCCCAATCATTTCCCCAACAATGTTTGACCCCTTTTCCTCAACTTTGATTTTTCTGCCATCTTCCTCATCCAAAATTTTCACAGCTTCATGCAAAAAGGTTTCAATAGTTTTAAGGGGGCCTAACCAACCAAACTTTAGCTTCACATGAAATAACCTTAGCTGTGAATTAAAAGGTAAAGCTAGTTGCCCTGTATCCCACAAATTAACCACTTTTTGCATGAATGGACTAAGTCTTCTTTGTTTCTCAATGAAGCCACTGTTTGAGTCAGTCAACAGAATCTCATGCATGTCTAAGGTTGGGTTGATCCTCTTAACATCTACTATGATCCAATTTTTGATTTTTTTAAAAAATTTAGGCATATTCAGCAGATGTTTTTCCTCACAGATATTAAGGAAATTAGACACAATGATAGGCAATGTGTCATTTTTTCTTAAATAGGCATACGTAAGATTGGTGGGAAGAATCTTAAGTTCAATGGTTAGTGGGACTTCCATGGATGGCCAAGGGGACTTTAGCTCTTTTTTATTCAGACTTAAGAACACAAACTGCTTTTCTTTCCAAAAAGGTGCAAGTTTAGATTCCACACATCCTATACTCTCCTCTAAATTCTCCTTATCCAACTCACACTCATCTAAAATAGCCATTTCTCTTGGTCCTTGCCATTCTCCTCTTTAAACCTATCTTTCACCAAATGGTCAACTATTTCCATAAGAGAACAATCCTCTATCTCTCTAAGATACTTTATGGCCTTCAACACATTAAAGTTGACTCTCTCCTCATTCTCATTCAAAGGAAATGGAGGGGGAGACCTGTTGTTAATGCTTGCTTGATTTGCTTTAGGTAGAGATGTTGCAGGTTCTACCCCTTGCATGTGGCTTTCCATTGCAAGACTCTTAGGCATTAGGAATGGACGATTCTTGCTCTTTTTCTTGAGAAGAATCTTCCTGAGCAACTTCTTGAGGTACAATCAGCTCCTTATTTTCCTTTTCTTCATCTTGAGTAATAAGAATTTTCAGTTCACATGGATCAACTATAGCTTTAGGTTGGATCACCAACTTGTCATTTTCTAGCTCAAGCCTTTTGTCTTGTTCATGACACTCTCTCCTAGGTTCTTCAATGTTGCTAGGGAAAGTACCTAGAGGTTCATTATCTATAGCAATGGCTAACTGACCTATTTGAGTCTCCAAACTCCTAAGAGAGGCATATGTACTCTGCATAACAGCCTCCAAGTTATTTTGCTTAGCTTCATTCTTGACCAAAAAGTCTCTAAGCAGGGTTTCTAAGGATGAAGAAGGAAGGTCTACTTGCTGGTTTTGAGAGTATTGGAATGTAGGTTATTGCCTAGGGGGCTGTTGCTGGTAGTTTTGAGAATGAAAAGGAGGTATGGGCTGTGCATTAGAAGGGCCATCTTGCTGCCCCTGTCCTTGTGCATGCTGGAAATTAGAATTCTGCATCCAACTTTGGTTAAAATTATTGGAAAAATTATTTTCATTTCTATTGTAGTTACTAGTTTCCTACAAAGAAAACAGACTCCGGGTTGGATGGAGAACTTTGAAAAAGGTGTGGACCACTACAATAAACACAAGAGACACATGGAATTGGCTAGAGATTGTAACAGCTCGTGTTAACCCTGATTGTTAACATACTATCATATTAAGCCACGTTTAATTAAAATGTGGAATAAATTTTTCTTTAATTCAATTATGACGTCATTAACCTTAGCCAACTTGATTACTTAATCAGTTTCATAAAATACTGCCTGTATGTAAATTGCAAGATAACTAACTGTAATACCTCATATATAAATATAAAGTGTGTCTCTAAGTCACAGGACTACAACACATAGCCTGGACCAAAATCCTGATACTTTAATATAACTTTAAATAAAGAAGACAATAACAAGTCTATGTGGCATGGACAAACTCCATGCTCACCAAATAAGGCAACAATGCCCAATATCAGTCCCAACATAATAATAACGAAAAACATAAACAGCAGTCAATAACCAGCATCCAACATGTCAGCATAACACAGATATGTCTAACTCAACTCTGGCCTCCTGCCACCTGAGCCCTCAACATTACCTGATCCTGAAATAAGCGTCCCCAAACATGGGGTGAGATCTCTAAACAAGAAATCTCAGTAAGACAAGGGGTCCTCAAGGATCTTCCACCCTAAGCTCACTTATATGTGCAATATAAGTTCAAAAGCAATATTTCCAATATTAGTTCCAAAACTATGCAGTGCAACAGATATTCGTGTCATGTGTGTTTTTACTATCTACTGGCCAGAGAAATGTAGGAATACGTCTAAACCCACATGAGTACAAGGAACACCGCTTGCACCTCACCCACAGCCTCACCTTATCGTACGTGCTACATACTCAGGCTTACCGTAAAGGTGGACACCACATTGCATATCATAAAAGCACATTGCATAAAATAGCTCAACAGCATTTCCAAATATCAAAAGCATGTAACACAACATGCATAAACCACATCCCCATGGGAGATGGTGGAACCACAACATGGCTAGACCGAGGACACGAAAGCTTACCTTGCAAGCAATCAATCCAAGCCAAGAGTCCAACCACTCTCAAGTCCAAACACAGCAGTATCACAATCTGTTATGGACCAATAATATATCATTAATTATGCGTCACAAGCATACAACTTAAAGACTACACCTTTCCTTTATGTTTTACGTCGTAAGGCTTCCAACAAAGTCACAAGCCCTTAATCATGTGATTCTGACTTAGTTCATTAATTACAGAAGTCCAACTTCCTTAATCTAGGGTCCACAAACCCCCAATAGCCTACTGTTCACACAGCACAGCTACTGTTCTTCGAAATCCCAGAATATTCGGATATGCAATATATGGATATCACACTGACCATACCCGGATATCCAGATCCCATATCCGGATATGAATTTCCGGATACCATATCCGGATATCGATATCCGGATATCTGTTCGACAAATATCCAGATATCTCACGACAAAATGCAGTTTCTGCATTTCGTGAATATCCACTCCAAAGATCCAACTTTTAACCGATTATAGGCACTTAAACATGCATTTTTAGGTGTGTTTAACCTTCCCCACCCTTAAGTTATCAACTTAGTTCAATACATGCATCAAGGTTCCATTTTTAAGCATAAAAACTCAAGATCAAGTTGAGGTACATACTCAAGGCTTCAAAACAGCAACAATGGCTGCTCTTGGAGCTCCAAATCAGCTCCAACAAACTGACTACACAAGGCCCACGAAAATGCCACAAAGCTAGGCCCTTTCTTCACAAAGGATGCTCCTTGAAGCTCCAATGGCATGAACAATGGCTCACACCAAGGGAGACAATACCTCAGCCCACAAAACACCCCTTAACCAGCACCCTCACTCAACAAAAGCTGAACCTCATCCTCACAAGTCACTCACTCTAGTGTTTACAAGATGAAAGGAGAAGAATCAAAGCCAAAGGTGCCAACTTTGCTCAAGAAAGGGTCAAGAACCAATGAAACAGTGTTTCACACTCAGAAACAGCTCCTCCACGCAGGTATTTTAGGTATCTAGGGTTGTGTGCCCTTTAATATAAGTATATATAGGGATTTAAGCCATAACACGCAGTATTAGCCTTAATAGCTGCGCAAAAGATCTTGATCCCAAACTTTGGAATCTAAACCTACTCATTTTTCTAAGATTTTTCATATTTTTATTTTATTTTTCGGGGCACCTTTCCGGTACGCGCTTTTTCATAGCCAGTATCAGTTCTGACATCAGATCACATTATTTTGACTTGAAACTTGATTTACAAGTCCTACATAATATTCTAGTAATTATCATGAACTTGTTATAATTTTCCGAGATACTTTTTCGGTACGCATTTATGTCGGGTAGCAGAACCGGTATCTTCACTTTTCTTCCGAAAAGAGACTTTCAGCATTCTTAGTCACTTACTATAATTATTTAAGCCAAATAATAATTATTAAGGTCAATTATGGAATCATTTCCTAATTATCATAATTAATTCATTAATTACCTTAATTAGCGGTGCAGATTCTTACATTCACCCCACCTTTTTAAGGATTTTGTCCTCAAAATCAGAAACATACCTGTCTCAAAAGTCGGGATACTGTCGAAGAAGCTCATCCTCTCGCTCCCATGTGCATTCCTCGGGACTACGCCCAATCCACTACACCTTGACCATCGGAATAGTCTTGCTCCTAAGCTGCGTCTCGCCTCAATCGAGAATCTTGAGTGGTCCGACGGGAGTCTTTAGGTTCTCCCGAACCTCCAAATCACCCGGTTGCACCACGTGCGAAGGATCTGCTATGTACCTCAGAAGCTGAGACACGTGAAACACGTCGTGGATGTTGGCTAAGTTCGGAGGTAAGGCAAGTCGATAGGCAACAGGTCCTACTCTACCAAGGATCTGGTAGGGCCCAATAAATCACGGGCTCGACTTCCTCACTCCGAGTGCTCGTCCAACACCGGTGACAGGTGAAAGTCTAACAAACACGTGCTCACCCTCACTGAACTCCAGTGGACGATGCTTGACATCGTAGTAGCTTTTCTGGCGATTCTGTGTCTGCTTTAACTTTTCCCTGATCATCTGGATCTGCTGGGTAGTATCTTGGACAAAGTCCAAGCCAAATAGCTCTTTGTCTCCAACCTCGGACCCGCAAGTAGGAGTCCGACACCTACTACCATACAGCGCCTCATAGGGTGCCATGCCCAGACTAGCATGAAAACTGTTGTTGTACAAAAATTCAACCAAAGGAAGGTATCTATCCCATGCTGAACCCTGCTCCAACGTGCAAGCCCTCAACATGTCCTCCAATGTCTGGATGGTCTGCTCATTCTGTCTGTCAGTCTGAGGGTGATAGGCGGTACTCGATCTCAGCTGTGTACCAAAAGCTCCCTGCAGCACCTCACAGAATCGAGATGTGAACTTCAGGTCCCTATCACTGATGATGCTCTTGGGCACCCCGTGAAGCCTCACAATCTCGCGGACATACAGCTTGGCCAACTGCTCTGTAGTGAAGCTCACCTTCACTGGAAGAAAATGGGCAGACTTGGTCAATCTGTCCACAATGACCCAGATAGAGTCACAAACAGCCTGAGTCTTCGGCAATCCCACCACGAAGTCCATGGAAATACTTTCTCACTTCCACTGTGGAATCTCAAGAGGTTGAATTTTACCAGACGGTTTCTGGTGCTCAATCTTCACCTTCTGACATATAAGGCACTTGGATACGTAGACCGCTAAGTCCTTCTTCATTCCCGGTGATATGCGATCAGCATATAGGAAATTACAAGGCAAAAAGAGGAAGAAAATGACTCAATCAATGCAAGAAAGGCAGAGAAAAAGAGTAAAAACATCCAAAGTCTGAATATCAAGGAAGATAAACAAAAGAAGGCAAAAACATATCAAAAGAGACCTAGTTCCCACGCTCACAGCGCGGGGATGGCGCTCTGAGCGTGGGAGGAGAAAAATGGACAGTGAGTACCGCGCTGAGGGCGCGAGATTCGCGCCATCAGCGCGGGAGAGCAAAAATTGGCAGAAACTCCCACGCTGACAGCGCGGGAGTGGCGCTGTCAGCGTGGGAAGCGCGAAAAGATGGGGATTCAAATTCACAAAATTAGGTCAAAGTCTCTTATAAAAAGGGACTCAACCTTTGAAGGAAAACATCTCTGAATATACATCACAAAACCTAGAGGAGCAGATCTGGCTGAAGGAGGAAGGCGTTCTTCGTGTTCGTCGTTCCTTTCTTGTACTTTTCTTCTATTTTATTTTCAGTTCATGTTGAAATCAGATCAGCGATCATGATGTTGATTGGCTAGATCTATTTCTGTAGTCAGGGGCATGATCCCTTTGTGAACAATTGTTACAAGGATTGAATCATTATATGTATTGATTTTAATATATTTCATCTTTATCTTGCGCGTATTGATATTATTTCTGTTAGATCTGATCAACCTAATAGGGAATGATATTCTGGGGATCAGGGTTCACAATAGGGATATTGGAATACTGATCCTGAACAGGGATAAAGATGACTCTCCATGCATGTTCTAGGGATAGACTTGTATGGATTGCAGTCGTGGGATTTATCTACATAATGCTTATTTTCAGGCGGGATTACTAAGGGATTATTAGGGTTCCAACTGAAGTAAAGGGTTAGATCACCAAGGGATTGGGATCTAACTAATTATTTTTAAAAAGATGATAATTTGTCTGAATTGTTAATTTCGATAAGTATTATGAATCAATCCAAAGTAAAATTGGGAACAATTGGTGAATGTACCCTGGCTACAGTCTCCTTCATCACTTCTTTTACAAAAACATTTCTTCATTTATTTTACGTCTTTTCCAAGAAAACCTAAAAACAAGTCTTTACATTTTTAGTTACCATAGTGTGGAAACACAAATCAATTAATCTAAATTAAGAGGACTGGTTATAGTAGTAATTGTTTCCCAATCCCTGTGGAGACGATCTTATTTATCACTTTATTACTTGGAACGATCGGTGCACTTGCCGAGATCGCAACAAGTTTTTGGCGCCGTTGCCGGGGATTGTGTTTACAATATTACAAATAACCGTAGATTCTTGAGATTAGATTCCTATTTTTTTTTCTTTTTATCTTGTTTGTGTTGTTCAGGTGTTACTGATAATTTTCTCTGATTTTTATGCGAGGTAGACTTCCGCCTAAAGACTTTGTAATAGATTCTGAAATTACAAGGACAGAAAAGCAACTAAGGAAGGCTGCTAGACAGATCATTTGGGAAGATTTGAAGCACATACCTTTACAACCAATTCAAGAGATGGCAGAAAACAACAATGTTGGTCATGGGCGAGGAGGAAATGCCAACAATCAACCTCCAAGACTGTTGAATACAATTTTGACTCCAGTATTCAACAGGGCCAATTCAAGCATAGTCAGGCCAAATGTGGAGGCCAATAATTTTGAACTCAAGCCATCATTAATTTCTTTGGTGGAAAGGGTTCAATTTTCTGGAGCTGATGATGAAGATCCACATGAGTTTATAGACCGATTCTTGATGGTCTGTGATACCACCAAACACAATGGGGTATCTACAGATGCTATCAGGCTTCGGTTGTTTCCTTTCGCTGTTAAGGGAAAAGCATTAAGGTGGATCGAACGACAGCCAGCAAACAGCATCCTTACATGGGAAAATCTGTCCAGCAAATTCTTTGATCATTTCTTCTCCATGGAAAAATATAATCAGCTGGTGAATGAAATCACAAACTTTCGCCAGTTGGAAGGAGAATCGCTCTGTGCAACTTGGAACAGATTCCAAGAATTAAACAGGAAATGTGCACATTACGAAGGAGATGATGACAGAAAAGTGGTGATATTTTTCAATGGAATCACCCCCGAAACAAGGATGATAATAAATAGTGCCGCTGGAGGTTCTATACGGGAAAGCACATCTGAGCAGGCTATTGAGTTGATCAAAAAGCTTGCAAGAAATGAAAATGAAAGTGTGCTAGTTCCCACACAAAGAGCAGTGAAAAAACCCACAGATAATGATGTAATATCATTATCTAAAAAGTTTGACAGCTTAAGTGAAAAATTTGACAAGTTTCAAGTGTCAAAGGTTCAAACAACTCCACTGATTTGTGACCAATGCCAAGAAAGTCATGAATCCAGTGAGTGTCCAAATCCATCATCCGAAGATTCACTTCAACAATTACAGGTGAATGGGATCTGGTACGATCAGCGTCCTCAACAATAAAATTTCCAGCGAAATCAAAATTTCCCTGGTGGTAACAATAATTTCCAACGGAGGACTCAAGGATCAGGTATGGATTTCAAAACTAGCAATAATTATACTCAATCTTCTCAGACTCAGCAAAAAGAGCCAGCCGAGTGGGAAAAAGCTTTCGCTCAAATGGCTAAGGCTTCCAATGATATGGCTCAGCATACCAATGCTTTCATGGAAGAAACCAGAGCCAACAATAAAAACACAAATGCTTCCATTAAAAATCTGGAGAATCAGATAGGCCAGCTGGCCAAACAATTTTCAGAAAGAATTCCAGGTACCTTTCCAAGTAACACAGTCAACAATCCAAAGGATGACTGTATGGCTGTTACAACAAGAAGTGGTAAGATACTAACAGTTCCAACAAAACCACCTATGGAAAAGGAAAAAGGGAAAGAGGAACAAGAGAAGGAAGCAATTGAACCAGAGATTGAGGTAATTATAACAGAAAAAGAAAAGGAAGTCAGGATTGAAAAAGAGCAGGTTGCAGAACAACCAGTAGTGGCAAAAGAAAAGCATGAGTTAAGCCACGAATATGTTATGTCTAAGGCACCCTATCCAGAAAGATTCAAGAAGGGAGCCTACAACAAACATTATGATAGATTCTTGGACATTTTCAAGAAACTACATATCAATATTCCTTTTGCGGAAGCCCTAGCCAATATGCCAGGGTATGCAAAATTCATGAAGGATCTTTTATCCAGGAAACAAAAACTGCAGGAATGCCAAACTGTAACACTCACTGAAGAGTGTAGTGCTTTTATCCAGCAGAAAATTCCAGATAAACTGAGTGATCCAGGAAGTTTTAATATTCCTATTGCTATTGGTGATATTGGCATTGGGAAAGCTTTATGTGATCTCGGGGCTAGCATTAATCTAATGCCCTTATCAGTCTACAAATCATTGGGGATTGAGGAATTGAAACCCACCGAGGTATCACTCCAATTGGCTGACAGATCCGTAAGGAAACCCAATGGTATCATAGAAGATATTCTTGTCAAAGTTGATAAGTTTATCTTTCCTGCAGACTTTGTGGTATTGGATATGGGAGAAGGGAGTGAGAAGCCCATGTTATTAGGAAGACCCTTTTTGGCTACAGCCCGAGCCCTAATTGATGTTGAACAAGGGATGATTAAACTAAGAATGAACGATGAGGAAATTATCTACAATGTTTCAGAAGCTATGAAGAGACCGGCTGATAATAATGATTGTTTCCAAGTTGAATCTGTTCAACATAAGAAAGAACGGCCTCAAGAGCTTGATTATGAGTTGAAGGCTCGTGATTATGTACCTTTTGAAAAAGAAGGACTTACTGTAGAGGTACTGAAAGAGAAAGCTGAAGACGTAGAGGTTGGTGCCCCTAAAGTTGAGTTGAAGCCATTACCAGACACTTTGAAATATGTGTTTTTGGGAGATGGTAATACTTATCCGGTAATCATCAACAAGGCTCTATCTGAAGGCCAAGAAAAGGAGCTGGTGGAAGTTTTAAAAGCTCATAAAACCGCAATAGGATGGTCTATTGCTGATTTAAAGGGCATAAATCCTTCCTTTTGTACACATAAGATTCTCCTGGAAAATGATATTAAACCTGTGAGGCAACCACAAAGGAGATTGAACCCAACAATGAAAGAGGTGGTAAGGAAGGAAGTTGTAAAACTTCTTGATGCAGGAATGATTTACCCAATTTCTGATGCTGCCTGGGTAAGTCCAGTTCAAACAGTGCCAAAGAAAGGTGGGGTAACAGTAATTACCAATGCAAAACATGAGTTGATTCCAACCAGAACCATCACGGGTTGGAGAATGTGTGTTGATTACAGGAGGTTGAACACAGCTACACGGAAGGATCATTTCCCATTACCCTTTATTGATCAAATGCTGGAAAGATTGGCGGGCCACTCTTATTATTGCTTCTTGGATGGGTATTCAGGCTACAACCAAATACCTGTAGCTCCTGAAGACCAGGAAAAGACAGCTTTTACTTGCCCATTTGGAGTCTTTGCATACAGAAGAATGCCATTCGGCCTTTGCAATGCACCTGCCACATTCCAAAGGTGCATGCTGTCCATTTTTTCAGATATGGTGGAGAAAGGTCTAGAGGTATTTATGGATGACTTCTCTGTTTTTGGCTCTAATTTTGATTTTTGTTTGAACAATTTATCCAAAGTTTTGAAAAGATGTAATGAGACAAATCTGGTTTTAAATTGGGAAAAGTGCCATTTTATGGTAACTGAAGGTATAGTGCTGGGACACAAAATTTCTAATGCAGGGATTGAAGTTGATAAAGCAAAATTAATGTTAATTGAACAACTTCCCATTCCTGTAAATATAAATGCTGTTAGGAGTTTCCTAGGACATGCAGGTTTTTACAGGCGGTTCATCAAGGATTTCTCCAAGATTGCTAAACCATTAAGCCAACTCTTGGTGAAAGATTCTGAATTTTTGTTTGATGATGCTTGTTCAAAGGCCTTCCATGTGTTAAAAGAAAAGCTTACTACAGCTCCAGTGCTTACAGCTCCCGATTGGAACCTTCCATTTGAACTCATGTGTGACGCCAGTGCATATGCAATTGGTGCAGTCCTTGGTCAGCGTAAGGAAAAGTTATTACATGTCATTTACTATGCTAGCAAAGTTTTGAATGATGCTCAGATTAATTATGCAACAACTGAGAAAGAAATGTTAGCAGTAGTTTATGCATTGGACAAATTTAGACCTTACTTGTTAGGATCTAAAATTGTTGTTTTTACTGACCATTCTGCTATTAAGTTTTTGATGACTAAGCAGGACGCAAAACCACGATTGTTAAGGTGGATGCTACTTTTTCAAGAATTTGATTTGGAAATTCGGGACAAAATTGGAGTAGAAAATAAAGTGGCTGATCATCTCTCTAGAATCCAGGCAAAAGAACTACAAGATAGTTCAGAAAAAGAAATCAATGATTATTTCCCTGATGAGAAGGTGATGGCAGTCTTTGTTCCTCCATGGTTCGCAGATTTTGCCAACTACAAAGTGGTAAGAGAGTTGCCTCCCAACCTTACAAGGCAACAACAAAAGAAATTTCTGCGAGAAGTAAGGCGTTATTTCTGGGAGGATCCACATCTATATTTCCAATGTGCTGATGGGATCCTTCGCAGATGTGTTCCGGAGTTTGAAGTGGGCCAGATTTTATGGCATTGCCATTCTTCTAATTATGGAGGGCATTTTGGGGGCAATAGAACCGCACAGAAAGTTTTGCAAAGCGGTTACTACTGGCCAACACTTTTTAAGGATGCAAGAGATTGCGTAGAAAAATGTGATAAATGTCAAAGGACAGGAAATATCTCACGAAAGGATGAGATGCCCTTGAATAATATTTTAGAGGTGGAACTATTTGATGTTTGGGGCATTGATTTTATGGGTCCATTTCCATCCTCTTATTCTAACCAATATATCCTTGTGGCTGTGGATTATGTCTCTAAGTGGGTAGAAGCTGCTGCTCTTCCCACTAATGATGCTAAGGTGGTGGTAAATTTTCTAAGGAAAAATATTTTTACAAGGTTTGGAGTACCTCGAGCTATCATTAGTGATGGGGGTACTCACTTTTGTAACAGACATTTTGAGGGTTTGTTGGATAAATATGGAGTGAGACACAGGATAGCCACACCATATCATCCTCAAACTAGTGGGCAAGTGGAAGTCTCCAATAGAGAGATAAAAAGAATCCTAGAAAAGACAGTAGGGATTTCTAGGAAAGATTGGGCCAAAAAGCTTGATGATGCACTTTGGGCATACAGGACTGCATTCAAAACTCCAATTGGCATGTCACCTTATCAGTTGGTATACGGCAAACCTTGCCATTTACCAGTGGAGTTAGAACACAAAGCTTTGTGGGCCACAAGGTTCTTAAATTTTGAACTATCAGGAGCCCAAAAGAAGAGAATATTGCAGCTAAATGAGCTAGATGAGTTCAGAAGAACTGCTTATGAGAGTGCACAAATTTATAAAGAAAAGACAAAGCAGTGGCATGATAGCAGGATCAAGCATAAAGAGTTTGCACCTGGTCAACAGGTATTACTGTACAATTCTCGATTGAAATTGTTTCCAGGAAAACTTAAATCTCGTTGGTCTGGTCCCTTTATAGTGAAGAATATATTTCCATATAGCACCATTGAAATCTCTCCCCTGAATGATGAGAGATCCTTTAAAGTAAATGGAAATCGGCTCAAAATTTACTTTGGGGAACCTGTGAATAGAGAGATAATTTCTGTCTCATTGACTTCACCCGATTAAACATGGTTCCAGTCAGGCTCGTGACATTAAACAAGCGCTTATTGGAGGCAACCAGTATTATTAATCTTTTATCAAAAAAAAAAAAAAAAAAGGGTTGAACAAAGTTAAGGTTGCTGGCATTTTATATTGGTTTAATTTTTCTTGAGTATTTTGCTTTGGATATTAACAATTATGTGTGTACTCCATCTGGCAGCCTACGCTATAATCTAGATTAGTTTGTTGCTGAGGACAGCAACATTCTAAATCTGGGAATTATCGCATACATGCTGAATGCAAGATTGCAAGGTTGATGAATGTGGTGGAACTACACCATACACCATGAAAAAGAAGTCTTGTATTGAAAAAGAAAAAAATTCTCAGGTTCAATTATGCTTGATTAAATTCTGGATGCATAAACTGCTAGCATGATATTGTATAGGCAATTTCTGTCAACTAGTATGTCTGAATTTCTAAGCTTGAATGATTAATAAATGCCTAAATGATTATTTTGGAAATCTAGTTTGACATCATAGCTAGTGAGTTTTTGTGCCCAAACACTTAATTTATTTTGAGAGACCTCACTGTGATAGCATTCTAGAACTTGTTTTGTTTCTCTGAAATACATGCATAGATTGAAACGATAAAGGCAGAATTTTATTCTGTTAGCCATGGCCAAATAACCCACCTATGTGAATTTTTCCATTGCTAACCCTTTTGTGCCTGAGTTTTTTTGTTCATAATTCCCGTTGATTGCTTAGCCATATTCCTATTGTCTTACCTTAAATGAGATTGAATCACTAATGTTTTGAAATAAAACAAAAAAATTGAGGTAAGCTCTACAGAGGTCAATGTAAAGAAAGGCGACTGAATTGTGCCTTTAAAAGGAAAGGAGAAAAAGGAAAAAGAAAAAGGAAAAGGGTGAATATAAAGAAAATATGGCTGAAGGAATTAAATCCCCGAAATTCTGTGGGAACATTAGTGGAGCAAAACAAATGAGTTGAATGTGTTAAAAATGATCTCATTGTTACTTGAGCTACTATCCATAAAATCCTACCCTTTAGCCTGGCCAAGTTACAACCTGTGATGTCCTTTTGATCAATTTTGCATGTATTAATGTTCCTCATCTTTAGGAACTTGAGAATATGAGCAAGTTTATGATAATGTTGTTGCTGTGATAGCTTGAGTGATTGTCATTTCCCCAAACACTTGAGTATTGAGCATTACTTGATTATCTGGGTGTGGGGATGTGCAAATTAGATTATAATCTTTTCATGAAAGGCATTATTAAAAATTCTTCGCATTGATTCAAGCAT
>JAVKPL010009290.1:0-36737 GCA_032173675.1 Gastrolobium villosum
GTAACATCCCGCATTATTAGGGAATTACATAACTTGCATTTAGGGGTAAAGCATGCTAGAAATTCGAATTTGTATGAAGTGGTTGTCTTGTCTTTGAAATACATAGTTTTTCCATAGAATTGGATGGGTCTAACTTAGAGAATAATTAGAATTACGACTAAAGGAAATATTTATTTTAGGCATATGGAAATTTAATCGAAGAGTATAGACATGTTTGATTGTATCATATATGACATAAGATAGTGTTTAAAAGACTTAGGGAACCTATTAACTTAGTGGGTTGGTGCATGAGTACTTTGGACCTTTGGATTTTAGGAAGTTATGGCCACACCATGAGTATGAACCGCGGCCCTAGAGCATTGGAGGGCCTTATTCAGCCTTGCTTACCATAGGCTCATGATAGGAACACCTCAAACCAGCCTTGTTGGCAAGGGGTTTTCGGTTGGCATCACATATAAGTCACCCTTTATGTCTTTGTTTCTTGCGCAGCCTTGGGCAGTGTTCAAGCCAATGGTTTGTGCCTTAAGGCAACCTCCAATCACCACCTTCTCACCTCTTTACTTGTGCGCATAAAGGGAAGCCTTTGGTGCAAATTCTGACTTGCTTTTGGCTGCAACATTGACCCTCCTAGGCTGCACATTACAGCCTGCGCACAGCCCTCTTTTTTCTGCATTGTGCAGCCCCTATTCCTCCTCTCCTTTGCTTGATTGCTTCTAGCTCCTCATGACTTTACATGACTGCCAACATGACTGCCTTATACCTGTCTTTTACCTCCCTAGGTGCGCTTAGTTCAAGGAAGAAACCTGCCATTTCTTGCCAAAGTCATCAGCCTTGTCATGCCTTGTCTTGGTGCCCCTCTCACGGTCACCTATGTGCAGAGAATTGATGCAGATTTCTGACCCTGCTTTGAGGAGTGGTAGCTTTCATCACATGGCAAGACTCACCCTTTTTGTTTGTCACTTGTGCGCACATGTGAGAGTCAAATGCTGATTGTTGTGGCCTTTGAGGACTGCATGACAGCCCTCCCTTACTCTTCACTCAACCGATGGAGTGAGGACAATTTGTGCAGGCTGCCACTTTGTCTCATTGATCCATCACTATCAAAGCTTCCCACCTTGTGCGCATAGGGCAGTGTGAGAGGGAAAGATTCTACATGTTTGACCAAAACCCTCCTCACCCATCACCATCCAACCTTATGCGCATAGGACCTTGTGAGAAGAAGAAATTGCTTCAAGTTTGATCCATCACCATCCAACCTTCCAATCTTGTGCGCATAGGGCAGTGTGAGGAGAGAAAGTTGCTGCACATTTGACCTCAAATACTCTCCTCCATCCCCATCAAAGTCTCCAACCTTGTGCGCATGAGTAGTCCTTTGTTGGTGTCTCTTTTGCCTTGCTTATCACGCCTCCTTGCTACATGTGAAGAGAAGAAAAAGCTGCTGCAATGCTGCAGCATACCCTCACCCATCACCATCAAACCGTCCAGCTTTGTGCACTTGATCTGACCTTGGTTTGAGCTCCTTGCTTTTGCAGCTCACTTAACATCACTTGCACCTAATTCATGTCACATGTTGGTCCCTTTTGCAGCGCTGAAATGGGCAGGGAGCAGGCTGGTAGCATGTGTCTTTATCATGCAGCCTAGGGAGGGTGAGAGGACAGATTTGCATGATAGGAAATAGGCAGAAACCTCTTAGCTTTTCCTTTCCTTGTGCATTCATGCTAAACCTTCAACCTTTGAGTGGACCAAAGCTCCTCATCCTCTGATTCTGACTTGGACAGCCCCTTTACAGATCTAGAATGCGCAGAATCCTGATACCTTGCAGCCTCAAATTATGTCTTTGCTTGTCAACCATCCAGCCATCATTCCCTAGTAGCATGCTTTGTCTTGGGCAGAAGAGAAGGCAGATGTTTGTCACTCTTGATGACTTAGCTTAGCATTATCTTACATGCACCCTTGAGGCTTTGTGTTCAGTCTGCATAGGAGCAGAAAACTTCCCCAACCTCCTTCCTTTGCGTGCTCCAAGGAGAGGAGACTCAAGCTCATCTTCTGCCTTGTGTAGTGTTTATAAGCAAACTTCTCTCACCCATCTCTTCTTGGTCGAATACCACTTGGAGCAGCAACCTATCTTGTGTGTGGCTACATGTCTCGAACGAAATCTGCATGGAAGAGTCTCATTGGCCAAGAAGTAACAAGTATTCATCTTAAGCCATCATTATCCTTCTCTTGTGCGCATGGCCTTAGGGAAACTTGGTCCAAGCTTACTGCCACTTTGACTAAGGTCATTATATCACCCCAATCCCTGCACATGCGTTGGAATCATTATGCAAGACTTATTATTCCACTTCTTGATCTAACTCAGCCCCTATTTATACCCTCTCAAGTCATGAAATCCCACAAGCATCATCTAGAAAAGAGGCATGTTCCTTCTCCTCCCAAAACCATCAATCCGTGACTTACCTTGCAAGACACCAACCATTCAAGCTCTCATCCCTTTCCTGCATGGTGCGTTGTGTGACAGCAGCCTAGGGGAAACTACATGAGTCCAACCCTTCTTTTCTTTTCTGTTACTGCTCAACCGAGGACTACACCTAGAGAGTGTGAACCAAGTCCAACACATCCCTCTTTTCTCTCCTCCCAGCCGAAGCAGCCCCCATCTTAGAGCTATGTATCGGTTGCCTTACATTTTCTTAGAGGTAAGCACTCCTTTCTTCCCTCTGTCAAACCCTGAAGCATGCTTGGGAAAATAGTTTTTGTTCCTTATTGTAAGCCCTTCTTAATTCGGACATTTTATATCCTTAGGTTATAGACTAGAAGCATGAATAGAATAAAACTTGTAAGACTATCTTATAATTTGGGACTGAGTTAATGTATCTAAATTATAAGGATTTTAAATGAGGAGGACTGTATGTGTAGTCTGCACCAGTAGCACCCTTTCTTGGAAGTAAATGTGTTTAGAATAAATTATCTCAAAAGGTTTGGTGTAGATGAAACCGATTTGTTAGTATGGAATTAGTGTCCTTGTGAATATGATGGACTGTTTGGGACTGCGTTATACTCCTAGCTTTACATGCATTAAACTAATTTACAGCATGCTTATTAGTCAATCCTAGCACACCATATATATAGTTTAGATGTGAATGAGAATTGGAACCTTTAATCTTTTGTGAACCGATTCTGCCTTGGTTAGAACCTTGGAATTTGATTGTATCTAATCCTTGGTAACTCTTTTATAAAGCATAGTATTGTTAGGAATGAAAGCTTGAAAACCGTATATGTATGCATGTGGGAACCTAGGGAAAAATGTAGATTTTGTTGCTGTATAAATTCATTTAAGATGAGATGAAGTCAGAATATTATTTCCTTAAGAGAAGCCTTTAAAACCGAACCCTATTATGATGTAAACAGTGGAAATGGTAGTTCAAGCAAGAGATTATATTGTTCTTAGGGCAGTATCTAATATTGGCACTAAAAACACTTCAATTCGATGAAGGTACATGAAATAGAAGCTTAGGACTTGTTGGTGAAGTATTGGAATAGCATGAAATAAATTCTGATTGCATATGTATATGTATCTATTTGATTAGGTGCACAAGAACTTAGCTCTTGGAATGTTTGATTGATATGTGGATTGATGATGTTTGGCAAAGAATGTTAAAGACACGAGGTAAGTGTCAGGCGATGAAGCCTAATGTGACTATTGACTACTGGTATAAAATTGTGACATGATGCTCCATATGCCGTAAAAATATTATGTTCCATTATGATGAAAGGAAACTGCCAAAAATGTGCCGTGATGACTATATGATTATGAGGTAAAGACGTTATGAGGCAGCATAACGCATATGAAAAGTATATGTGCCGTGATGGCTATATGAAAGGTATATAAGCATGCACCTTACATTCATACCGCATTTTTACGCTTTGTGTGTGAAAGCATAGCATGACATGCATATATCATGATCATATAGGCCTTGTTTTAGAATAGTTATGTACAGGACCATGTGTTTGAGCAAGCATCATATAGGCATCCCCAAGGTACCGGGGTATGGGACACTTGGCATCAGTCCGCATAGGCCCACAGATGGAATCCACATGGAGCTCAGGTGCCAAGGGATAATTGATTCCACTGTGAAGTGCGCGCACGACGGTGCTAAAAGCGCAAAGGAAAGGGCGTTATATACGCAATATATGAATATGATGAAAAGGAAAGGCGTTATATGCGCTATATATATATATATGAATATGATGAAAAAGAAAAAGGAAAAGGAACAAGGATATGTTGAAGTGACTGTTTATGATTTTGTGCCTAGTTAATACTGTTATATTACTGGTTTTGTTGCCACACTACTGGGATTTTTCTCACCCCTTCGGGGCTGCTATTTTCCAAAATGGCAGGAGGACGTAAAGGCTTTTGAAGAGGTGAAGTTGCTGTTGCTTGCTGATGCATAGATTTTTGCTGTTACTGTTTGATTGTTGGATGACTGTAATGCTGTATATTTCAGTACCCTTGGATGACTGTAGACTCTATCACCTTCTATTTTGTTTTGATTCTTTTATGAGCAGTGACGGTTTTGGAAATGTTTTGTGAAAACGGTCTTTGAACGTTTCTTTAAGTATCGAATTTTAACAGTTTTACAGGTACCTTACGGGTCATGTTTCAAAGGGCAAACGAACTCCGATTTTCTATTATTTTATATGCACGCGAAGCCCCGAGAATTTTCTTTCAAACTGTGCAGGTTTTATTTTTATCCGAAACCTGTGCGAATTTTTAATAAGCTTTGCTTTACAACTGGTTTTCCTGAAAACGGACAGAATGCTCAAGCAACTTGAGCGTTCTGTTCCGTGGGGCTATTCACCTCCGAATCGCGTATAATTTATATGTATGCGACGCCCCGGATGTCTAGTTTTTCAGAAGCTTGGAATATTTTTTATCGCATCTGAACTCGATTTTATACGGATTTTATAAAGCAGCAAGGTTTTCTGAAAAGTATAGAAAATTCAGCAAAGTGTTTTATAAAGTTAAATTTCCTATGATCAATAATGATTTGATTTTGTTAACGGATTTTATAAGACTCAATTCTGGATCAATTATTGTTTCAAATTATTTAATATTTGATAAAGTTTTCAAAAGAATGCTTCCATACCGCTGTAATTCTAATACGATTTAGCAAACAACCCTCTTGGATACATACAAGAGTGGGTGTTACAGTAGCTGTGACACATGAAATACATTGTGAATTCCTGACAGATTGGGTGGTAACGCCAACCGGTACGCAGACTCTCCAATCCGGTCCATAATCAGATACGGTCCTAAGTACCGTGGACTTAACTTCTTAATTCCCATTCTCCTTCTGAGTCCCGATGTAGGTGTGATTCTCAAAAATACATGGTCTCCGACTTCGAAAGATAGAGGCTTATGACGCTTGTCGTAATAACTCTTCTGTCTGGCCTGAGCCCTCTGCATATTCTCCCGAATCTTCTTTACCTGTTCGGATGTTTCTTGAATTAGATCAGGTCCTAACATACTTCGCTCACCCCACTTCAGTCCAACATAAAGGGGATCTGCATTTTCTCCCATACAAAGCTTCATACGGTGCCATCTGAATGCTGGAGTGGTAACTGTTGTTGTAAGCGAACTCAATCAAAGAAAGATAATTATCCCAGCTGCCTCCTAACTCCAAAACACATGCTCGCAACATGTCGTCTAAGGCTTGAATGGTGCGTTCCGTTTGACCATCGGTCTGCGGATGATAAGCAGTACTCAACCTCAATTGGGTCCCTAATGCTCTTTGAAAGGATTCCCAGAACTTAGATGTAAACTTGGGATCACGATCACTGACAATACTCGTAGGAACTCCGTGCAGCTTCACGATCTCCTGCAGATAAATTCTGGCAAGCCTCTCTGTATCATACGTGGTTCTAACACGTAAGAAATGAGCTGACTTCGTTAAACGATCAACAATCACCCAGATAGAATCATATCCTTCTCGCGTTCGAGGAAGTCCAACTACAAAATCCATCGCAATACTGTCCCACTTCCATTCGGGAATTTCCAAAGGTTGAAGGAGTCCCGACGGTTTCTGATGTTCGTACTTCACCTTCTGACAAGTTAAGCACCGAGATACATACTCCGCAATATCATGCTTCATACCCGGCCACCAAAACGAGGTCTTCAAATCATGATACATCTTCGTGGATCCAGGATGAACTGCGTACTTACCCTTGTGAGCCTCCTGTAAAACTTCTTGTTTCAACTCTTCATTCGGCACAACCAGCCGTCCTTGAAATCTCCAAACATCATTCTCATCCTTTACAACATCTTGGTTGCCAACCAAATCACGGACTAACTCTTCATCTTTCTGAGCCTCCTTAATTCTACTGATCAATTCATTCTCCACCTTTATATTTCCCAATCTTATGCTATTCCCTCTCTCGTCTACCGATAAGTTCAAGTCTCGAAAGGCCTCAAACAATTTCAATTCTTCCATCATCAGAGTTGCAGTATGCAGTGTCTTCCTACTCAGGGCGTCAGCTACCACGTTTGCCTTTCCTGGGTGGTGCTTAAGTTCAAAATCATAGTCCTTCAGAAATTCCATCCACTGTCGTTGCCGCATATTCAGCTCCTTCTGATCGAACAAATACTTCAAACTCTTATGATCGCTGAACACGTCAAACTGCGAACCATACAAGTGGTGCCTCCAGATTTTAAGTGCGAACACAATAGCTGCTAACTCCAAATCGTGCGTAGGATAATTCTCTTCGTGAGGCTTAAGTTGTCGAGATGCGTAAGCTACCGCCATACGATCCTGCATCAACACGCATCCAAGTCCTTTCAGCGACGCATCACAGTATACTTCGAACTTTCGGGTAGGATCCGGAATCGTGAGTACGGGAGCACTCGTTAATCTGCTCTTTCGTTCCAAGAAACATTCTTCACAAGCTTCAGTCCACTCAAAAGGCTTGTCCTTCCGAGTGAGACGGGTAAGAGGTTGCACTAACTGAGAGAAATTCTGGATAAACCTTCGATAATATCCAGCCAGACCTAAGAAACTTCTTACTTCGGTGACAGTCTTGGGTCGTTCCCAATTCATGACAGCTTCAACTTTGCTGGGGTCCACCGCGATACCTTCTGATGAAATGACATGGCCCAGAAATTGGACCTCTTTAAGCCAAAACTCGCACTTCGACCATTTCGCGTACAGTTGCTTCTCCTTCAAGATTTGCAAGACAATCCTCAGATGTTCCGCGTGCAGCTCTTCATTAGCTGAGTAAATCAGGATATCATCGATAAACACAATAACAAACTGATCAAGAAAGGGGCGGAAGATGCGGTTCATGTAGTCCATGAATACCGCTGGAGCGTTCGTAAGTCCGAATGGGATCACCTGATATTCGTAGTGCCCATAACGAGTCCTAAAAGCGGTTTTCGGAATATCCTCCGGTTTGACCCGGATCTGATGGTATCCCGATCGTAAATCTATCTTGGAAAAGACTCTGGCTCCTCTCAGCTGGTCCATTAAATCGTCGATCCTCGGTAGCGGATACTTATTCTTCACCGTTACTTTGTTCAGCTGGCGGTAATCTACACACAGACGTAAACTTCCATCCTTCTTCTTAATCAAGATGGCTGGAGCACCCCATGGGGAAGTACTCGGTCTGATAAATTCCTTGGCCAAAAGCTCTTCTATCTGCTTCTTCAACTCGCGAAGTTCCAACAGCGCCATACGATACGGGGCAATGGAGATTGGTCCGACTCCAGGAACAAGTTCGATGGAAAATTCTATTTCCCTATGAGGAGGCAATCGAGGTATTTCATCCGGGAATACCTCCTCGAATTCTCTAACTACCGGTACATTCTGAATTTGATTGTCAACCGAGATCTCAGCCTCGATCGACAAAAGATACCCTGCTGCTCCCTTGCGGAGCTCTTTTATAACTTGCAATAAAGAAATGAGAGAGAAAGGTTGAAAATTACCATCGTTCGCAGGAACAACGACTTTCCCCGCTCGACAGTCCAATGTTATCCCGTTTTCCGTCAACCAGTCCATACCGATAATCACATCAAAGTTGAATACCGGCAGGACCACCAAGTTAACTGTATACGTGTTCCCTTCATACTGCAAGGTAACACCTTTGCAGATTTCTGAGGCTGTGCACGATCCTCCGGTAGGTGTGCTGATGTGTAACTCATAAGGTAACGGGGTTGGGGTGATGCCTATTCTCAGGGCAGTATGCTTTGCCATAAAAGAACCAGACGCTCCAGAATCAAAGATAACAGAAATTGGGTGACCATTTAAAGTGACATTACCTTTGATCAAGTTGGGAAACTTCTGTGCTTCATTTGCATCCAATGTGAACACCCGTGCTTGCGTAGGCTGTTGATCAGCGTTCTGGGGGCATTTGTAAGCAAAATGTCCTTGCTGGCCACATCTGAAGCATGCATTGTTGTTCTTGCGACAGACTCCAAAGTGATTCTTTCCACATGTAGCACAAACAGTCGCGCCCTGACGTCCAGTCGACGATTGACCCACCGTAAAGTTTCTCTTAAAATTTCCAGGCCGTGCTTGCAACTGCGTACCTTTGCCTCGACCCCTACCAGGTGCCGTCCTGAAGAATCTGCCTGCTCGGTTTCCTCCGTGGAATTGTGTTGGTGGCTTGTTCAAGTTCTTGGCCTCATTAATGATTCCTTCTGCCTGACGACTCTGGTTGATGAGTTCCGGAAGCGTACGATTAGCCGTGGTCAAGATGAGTTTACGGATTTCCGGATGTAGTCCGCTTTCGAACTTCTCCACCTGCCATTCTTCATCATAAATGTTCCGGTCAAAGTTGGCGTACTCGATCAGCTGCCCAAATTTTGCAATATACTCATTAACCGTCATGTTATCCTGCCTGAGTGACAGCAGTTCAGTGTGCTTCATCCTTCTCATTGCCTTAGGAAAATACTTATCCAAAAATACTTGTCTGAATACGGCCCACGTCAGTTCAACGTCCTGAGCTCTCAGCAGAGCCCTCGCACCAGTCCACCATGTTAAAGCTTCTCCCATCAGCTGGTACGACGCGTAATCAGTCTTCTGCGCTTCCGGGCATGCCATGCGTTCGAAGATATGCTCGATCATCTGCAACCACTTTGCTGCAGCCTCGGGGTTGTCTTCACCCTCAAAGGTAGGTGGTTGGAAATTGCGGAAGTCTTTCAACCTCCGACGGGCAATTTCTTCTGCATTTTCATGCAGTGGGGGTTGGTTCTGATTCTGTTGCCTATGGTCGCGCCATTCTTGGCTCATATTCTGGATAAACGTTGCCAGTCCCCCAATGGTAGTGATAAGATCCTCTTCCGCATCGCCAGACCTTCCCCGAGTTGAACCGCGACCACCTGCCATGATTCTGCACTCACAATATCAGGAAATGAGTTGATCAGGCTCACCGCAAGTTATTCATGGCAGCAGTCCCAAGTAGGTACTCGAGTTCAATTCGGACAAGTTAGCTATGCATCCGTGTCTTATCACAGAACAGTCTAAACAATCTAACTACCCTAGCTAATATATACTTTACTATAGCACATTTAGACAGTCAATCAGCAGATAAGCACAATCAACAATCAATTCAATCAAACACAAGCAAATCCATGGACCAAACTGCTTTGATACCAATTAGTGTAACGCCCTCCCTTGTATGCATCCAAGAGAGTCGTTCGCTATGCGGAATTAGAGTCGTTAACGTCACATGAGCTAACAAAGAATCTCATAGCAGTATACAAATCCGTAAGGCATTTCAATAGTTCTTATAACTTCTGTTTGGACGATAAAAAATATTTCAAGTGATTTAGAAAGAGCACGTTTGGGGCTTCGCGTGCATATAAAATAATAGTAAATCCGAGTTCGTTTGCTCATAAAAACACCACCCGTAAGGTGCACTGTAAAAAATTTCAGCACTTAAATTCTTTCAAAAATTCCTTTCACAAACGTTTTCCAAAATAACCGCTGTTCATAAAAGTTCAAGATAAAATAGAGATGATAAAGTCTACAGTCATCCAAGAGTACCAAAATATTAAGCATTACAGTCATCCAATCAAACAAACAGCAACAGTACAAGTCCATTCATCAGCAAGCAACAGCAAACATCACGTCTTCATGTGCTTTTATGTCCTCCTGCCATTTAGGAAAATAGCAGCCCCGAAGGGGTGAGAATAATCCCAGTAGTGTGGCAACAAAACCAATAATATAACAGTATTAACTAGGCACAAAATCATAAACAGTCACTTCAACATATCCTTGTTCCTTTTTCCTTTTCCTTTTTATCATATTCATATATTGCGTATATAACGCCTTTCCTTTGCGCTTTTAGCACCGTCGTGCGCGCACTTCACAGTGGAATCAAATATCCCTTGGCACCTGAGCTCCATGTGGATTCCATCTGTGGGCCTATGCGGACTGATGCCAAGTGTCCCATACCCCGGTACCTTGGGGATGCCTATATGATGCTTGCTCAAACACATGGTCCTGTACATAACTATTCTAAAACAATACCTATATGCTCTTGGTATATGCATGCCATGCTATGCTTTCACACACAAAACGTACAAAAATGCGGTATGATGTAAGGTGCATGCTTATATACCTTTCATATGCGTTATGCTGCCACATAACGTCTTTACCTCATAATCATATAGCCATCACGGCACATTTTTGGCAGTTTCCTTTCACCATAATGGAACATAATATTTTTACGGCATATGGAGCATCATGTCACAATTTTATACCAGTAGTCAATAGTCACATTAGGCAATATCGCCTGACACTTACCTTTGCTTGCCTTAATTATTACCAAACAGCAGCGAAGTATCTCACTTCTTAAGCGCACCTAAATCAATTACAACCAATCATTTACAGTGGCTATTTCCAGCAGAAACAGTGAGCATACAGCAGTGTCTTACAGTGGAAAACAGTGAGCATACAGCAGTGTCTTACAGTGGAAAACAGTGAGCATACAGCAGTGTCTTACAGTGGAAAACAGTGAGCATACAGCAGTGTTTTACAGCAGCAAAACAGTGAGCATACAGCAGCGTTTTTACAGCAGAAAACAGTGACGTTTGTGCTTAAAACAGTGAGCAGAAAACAGTGGTGTTTTCCTTAAAAATAGTGGACAGAAACAGTGACGTTTTACAGCAGGAAAACAGTAAACGTACAGCAGAAACAGTGACTATTTTGAAACAGAAACAGTGACTCTTTGGACATCAACAGTGGCAGAAACAGTGACATCAAACAGTGGCAGAAACAGTGGCATAGGAATGTTAAAACAGTGACATAAATAGTGACTTTTGAACATCAAAACAGTGGCATGAGTAGTGATGTTTATGCATCAAAACAGTGGCATGAATGGTGCATTTTTGAGCATAAAAACAGTAGCATAAATCATGGTTTTTGGACATTGAAACAGTGGCATAATATGGACTAAAACAGTGGCATTTTATGCATAAAACAGTGGCATATTATGGACTAAAACAGTGGCATTTTATGCATAAAACAGTGGCATATTATGGACTAAAACAGTGGCATTTTATGCATAAAACAGTGGCATATTATGACTAAAACAGTGAGTGTTTTTATGCAGAAACAGTGGCACATAATGTGCAGAAACAGTGGCATATATGTGCAGAAACAGTGGCATATAATGTGCAGAAACAGTGGCATATAATGTGCAGAAACAGTGGCATATAATGTGCAGAAATAGTGGCATATATGTGCAGAAACAGTGGCATATAATGTGCAGAAACAGTGGCATATAATGTGCAGAAACGGTGGCATATATGTGCAGAAACAATGGCATATAATGTGCAGAAACAGTGGCATATATGTGCAGAAACAGTGGCATATAATGTGCAGAAACAGTGGCATGAAAATGGTGCTCTTGAGGAACCGAAACAGTGAGCATTTTACCCTCAAAACAGTGGCACATTCATAGGGAAACAGTGGCATTTGCATACAAAACAGTGGCATATTATCTTAAGCATAACCATGAGACTTTCACTCTACAACTCATGCATACAAGTCATCTTAAAATGGCTCCATACTTATACTTTAACCATGCTCAATCAAGAATCCAAAGCAAAACATATTCAAGGAGACATTCAAGCACACACACATGGTTACACAATGAAAGTGTTCTAAGTTCAAGGCCTACCTCTTGTAGCACACACTTCACCACACCCTTTCTAGCTCTACTTCACAACTAGTCCTCTCTTCCTAGGATGTTCTATGCGCAAACAAGGTGAGGATGGACAAACTTGGGCAGCGTCAAGGTTGAGGACAAGGCTGGACAGTGAGGGAAGGTGAGTTGTCTTTAGCAAAGTCTTCTTGCTCCAATGAAGCTTGTAGGTTCGGCTAGGAGAGTGAGGGAGTGAGGGAGAAACTTGGCTACATTTGTGCAAGGTGATGGAGCTCTAGTGTGCGCATACTTAAGGAGAGTGAGGAGAAGGTTGCAATGATTAAGCATCATGAAAATTCTGGTTACTTGAGGAGGTGGGGCTGCACACAAGGTTGCTTCTAAAGTACACTATGCACATGCAAGGAGTGAGGAGAGATATGTTCAGATTTGAAGGCTGTCCTAAGTCAGAAAAATTTCTGCACAAACAGCCATGTCTTGCGCATAGGGTGGAGTGTAAGAGGTGCATCATGAGCACATGTAAGAGGTTCACTAAGTCAACAAGCAATACAACTATGTGGCAGCCAAGAAAAATCAGGTTTGATGCAGCCTTGGTGCGCAAATGATGAGGGGTTGCAGCCCCAAAAATCTTCTTTGATTGCATGTGGAAGAAAGGGGGAGATTTGGCTCATGATGGACTGCCTAAAGCATGCAAAAATCTGCACAATTCAGCCTCATGATGGAAGGTGTAAGGTGGTTCTCTTGGTCAACACTCAAGTCAGATTTGTGTCATAAAAAATCTGCACCAAGACTCTCTACATGTGCGCCTAAAATGAGGTGTATGCAGCCCAAAATGGTGCTAAGGAGTGCATGTGTCTTCCATGCAATGAAGTTGAATCCAAATGGTGCACAAGCTAGGTGATGTGGCGGTCAAACAAGGGAAAGGTAGGCAGATTTTTCTAAGTCCTATCCATCCTTTTGTGCGCAAGAAAAGAGTGGAATGATACACCTAGCCAAGTGGTTGTTCCTTGATACACAAGACACCCTAGTTGGACAAGGCTTAGGGGAGATAAGGGTGGACACAATCTTGGGCTGAACTAGCTTGATCCAAAAGCCATCCTTGGGCCATTGGCCACACACACAAAGAATCCAATCACACAAGTCCAATAGTAACAAGTCCACACACACTAGCCCATTTCCAAACACTAAGGCCTTCTAACACACACTCACATTACTCATATGATTAAATTCACATGACTACATATGAATCTTCCTATGATTTAATTTAATTAATTACCTTAGTCTTATCCAAGGATAAAGGTCAACCAATTCGCAAACCATCACACATAAACTATAAATCCGAAATCTACACATACATCTATAACATATAGTACTTATATATTTTACTAATTATGCGGGATGTTACAGCTTTAGTGTTTATTGGACTTTGGAAGTGGGCTAGTGTGTGTGGACGTGCCACCCTTAGATTTGTCTTATTGGATCCATCAAGTTCAGCCCAAAGTTAAACCCACACATAATTCCCTAAGCCTTGTCCAACAAGGTTGTTTGTGTACCAAGGAACCTTCACTTGACTTGATGTATTCTCTCACTCATTCATGCGCACAAGAGGTGGAAAATACTTAGTAAAATCTGCCAATTTCCCTCTTGTTTGACCGCCACTTCACCTTGCTTTTGCATCTTTTGGATTTAACTTCATTGCATGAAAGACACATGTACCATTTAGCATGATTTTAGGCTGCATTCTTCTCCTTTTTTGGCGCACATGGAGGTGTCTTGGAGCAGATTTTTCTATGACACAAAACTGCCTAACTTGTTGACTTGGAGAACCCTCTTACACCTTCCATCATGAGGCTGAATTATGCAGATTTTTGCATGCTTTTGGCAGTCCATCATGAGCCAAATCTGCCCCTTGCTTCCACATGCAATCAAAGAAGATTTTTGGGGCTGCAATCTCTCATCCCATGCGCACATAGACTGCATCAATGCAGATTTTTGGGCTGCCACATAGTGTCTTGCATGTTGACCTAGTAAACCCCCTTGCATGTGCATAGAGTAACTAAGAAGCAACTCTTGCTTGTTCAAGCCAAGAGTGCAGTCCCACCTGCACAAGAAACCAGATTTTTTACCATGATGACCATCATTGCAACCTCCTCTCCTCTCCCTTTAATTGTGCGCACAAGAGGCCCTCTTCACCTTGCACAAGTGCAGCCAAGTTCCTCCCTCATTCCCTCACACTCTAGCTGAACCTACAAGCATCCTTGGAGCAAGAAGACTTTGCTAACTCACCTTCCCTCACCTCTCCTAAACCGTGACCTACACCAAGCAAGTGCAAGCTCTCCTTCTTCTTCTTCCCTCACTGTCCAGCCTTGGTACTCTCTCTTGGAAGCTGTCCAAGTTTGTTCCTCCTCACCTTGTATGCGCATAGATCATCTTAGGAAGTGGGGATTTGTTGTGTAGCAAAGCTAGAAGGTGGTGTGTGATTCTTGACCAAGAAGTGTGTGCTACAAGAGGTAGGCCTTGAACTTAGAACACTTTCATTGTGTAACCATGTGTGTGTGCTTGAATGTCTCCTTGATTATGTGTGGTTTTGGATTCAAGTATGAGCATGATAAAAGTAGAATGGTGGAGCTATTTCATGATGATTTGTATGCATAAAAGTCTCATGGTCATGCTTAAGATATATGCCACTGTTTTTGTATGAATATGCCACTGTTTGGAGGGATATATATGCCATTGTTCTGTATGCAAATGCCACTGTTTCCCTATGAATGTGCCACTGTTTTGATGATAAAATGTTCACTGTTTCGGTTCCTCAAAATCACCATTCAAATGCCACTGTTTCTGCACATATATGCCACTATTTCTGCACATTATATGCCATTATATGCCACTGTTTCTGCACATTATATGCCACTATTTCTGCACATTAAATGCCACTGTTTCTGCATAAAAACACTCACTGTTTTAGTCATCATATGCCACTGTTTTATGCATAAAATGCTCACTGTTTTAGTCCATATTATGCCACTGTTTTATGCATAAAATGCCACTGTTTTAGTCCATAATATGCCACTGTTTTATGCATAAAATGCCACTGTTTTAGTCCATAATATGCCACTGTTTCAATGTCCAAAAACCATGATTTATGCTACTGTTTTAATGCTCAAAAATGTACCATTCATGCCACTGTTTTGATGCATAAACATCACTACTCATGCCACTGTTTTAATGTTCACAAATCACTACTTATGCCACTGTTTTGATGTTCAAATGCCACCGTTAATGCCACTGTTTTAACGTTCAAATGCCACTGTTGCTGCCACTGTTAATACCACGGTTCTGCCACTGTTTTGAGGTCCAAAGTGCCACTGTTTCTGTTTTAAAATAGTCACTGTTTCTGCTGTATGTTTACTGTTTTCCTGCTGTAAAACGTCACTGTTTCTGTCCACTGTTTTTTTAGGAAAATACCACTGTTTTCTGCTCACTGTTTTAAAGAACAACTCACTGTTTCTGCTCACTGTTTTAAGCACAAACGTCACTGTTTTCCCACTGTAAAACACTGCTGTATGCTCACTGTTTTCACACTGTAAAACACTGCTGTATGCTCACTGTTTTCCACTGTAAAACACTGCTGTATGCTCACTGGTTCTGCGGTAAATAGCCACTGTAAATGATTGGTTGTAATTGATTTAGGTGCGCTTAAGAAGTGAGATACTTCGCTGCTGTTTGGTATTATTTAAGGCACGCAAAGGTAAGTGTCAGGCGATATTACCTAATGTGACTATTGACTACTGGTATAAAATTGTGACATGATGCTCCATATTCCGTAAAAGTATTATGTTCCATTATGATGAAAGGAAACTGCCAAAAATGTGCCGTGATGGCTATATGATTATGAGGTAAAGACGTTATGTGGCAGCATAACGCATATGAAAAGTATATGTGCCATGATGGCTATATGAAAGGTATATAAGCATGCATCTTACATCGTACCGCATTTTTACGCTTTGTGTGTGAAAGCATAGCATGACATGCATGTATCATGATCATATAGGCCTTGTTTTAGAATAGTTATGTACAGGACCATGTGTTTGAGCAAGCATCATATAGGCATCCCCAAGGTACCGGGGTATGGGACACTTGGCATCAGTCCGCATAGGCCCACAGTTGGAATCCACATGGAGCTCAGGTGCCAAGGGTATTTGATTCCACTGTGAAGTGCGCGCACGACGGTGCTAAAAGCGCAAAGGAAAGGCGTTATATACGCAATATATGAATATGATGAAAAGGAAAAGGAAAAGGAACAAGGATATGTTGAAGTGACTGTTTATGATTTTGTGCCTAGTTAATACTGTTATATTATCGGTTTTGTTGCCACACTACTGGGATTATTCTCACCCCTTCGGGGCTGCTATTTTCCTAAATGGCAGGAGGACGTAAAAGCATTTGAAGGAGTGATGTTTTGCTGTTGATTGCTGATGCGTGGATTATCACTGTTGCTGTTTGTTTAATTGGATGACTGTAATGATTAATGTTTTGGTACTCTTGGATTACTGTAGTCTTTATCATCTCTATGTTAGCTTGAACTTTTATGAACAGCGGCTATTTTGGAAAACCTTTGTGAAAAGAATTTAAGTGCTGAAATTTTTACAGTGCACCTTACGGGTGGTGTTTTTATGAGCAAACGAACTCGGATTTACTATTATTTTATATGCACGCGAAGCCCCAAACGTGCTCTTTCTAAATCACTTGAAACATTTTTTTATCGTCCAAACAGATGTGATAAGAACTGTCTAAATGTCTTACGGGTTTGTACTTAGAATAAGAATCTATTTTAGCTTATGTGACGTAACGACTCTAATTCCGCTTAGCAAACGACTCTCTTGGATGCATACAAGGGGGGGCGTTACAGCTAATTTGTTAAGATTGAGTGATAGAGTACTTTTTATTGTAATGAATTTAGTATTGCTTTAATTCTGTTACATGATTTTCCTTTCAATTGCTTAATAAAGTGCTTATTTCTCATTCTTGTTGACTTATCGAGAGAGAGCTGCAAGATAAACAGGGTTTGGGCTATAGAGATATAGGTTGTAACGCCCTCCCTTGTATGCATCCAAGAGAGTCGTTTGCTAAGCGGAATTAGAGTCGTTACGTCACATGAGCTAACAAAGCAGCATACAAATCCGTATAAAAATTTTCAACACATAAATTCTTTTCATAAAGGTTTTCTGAAATAGTCAATGTTCACAAAAGTTCAATATTAACATAATCATGATAAAGACTACAGTCATCCAAAATAGTTCCAAAACATTAATCATTACAGTTATCCATTTAAACAAACAGCAACACTGATAATCCAAGCATCAGCAATCAACAGCAAAATAATACTCCTTCAAATGCTCTTGCGTCCTCCTGCCATTTTGGAAAAATAGCAGCCCCGAAGGGGTGAGAATAATCCCAGTAGTGTGGCAATAAAACCAGTAATATAACAGTATTAACTAGGCACAAAATCATAAACAGTCACTTCAACATATACTTGTTCCTTTTCATTTTATCACATTCATATATTGCGTATATAACGCCTTTCCTTTGCGCTTTTAGCACCGTCGTGCGCGCACTTCACAGTGGAATCAATTATCCCTTGGCACCTGAGCTCCATGTGGATTCCATCTGTGGGCCTATGCGGACTGATGCCAAATGTCCCATACCCCGGTACCTTGGGGATGCCTATATGATGCTTGCTCAAACACATGGTCCTGTACATAACTATTCTAAAACAAGGCCTATATGATCTTGTTACATGCATGACATGCTATGCTTTCACACACAAAGCGTAAAAATGCGGTATAATGTAAGATGCATGCTTATATACCTTTCATATGCGTTATGCTGCCACATAACGTCTTTACCACATAGTCATATAGCCATCACGGCACATATTTGGCAGTTTCCTTTCATTATAATGGAACATAATATTTTTACGGCATATGGAGCATCATGTTACAATTCTATACCAGTAGTCAATAGTTACATTAGGCATCATCGCCTGACACTTACCTTAGCTTTTCTTAAAAATTACCAACGGCAGCGAAATATTCTCACTTCTTAAGCGCACCTAAATCAATTAAAACTAATCATTTACAGTGGCTATTTATGGCAGCAAAACAGTGAGCATACAGCAGCAAAACAGTGAGCATACAGCAGCAAAACAGTGAGCATTTACAGCAGCAAAACAGTGAGCATACAGCAGCAAAACAGTGAGCATACAGCAGCAAAACAGTGAGCATACAGCAGCAAAACAGTGAGCATACAGCAGTGTTTACAGCAGCCAAAACAGTGAACATACAGCAGCAAAACAGTGAGCATACAGCAGCAAAACAGTGAGCATACAGCAGCAAAACAGTGAGCATTTACAGCAGCAAAACAGTGACGTTTTAAACGTTTTCCAAAACAGAAACAGTGGCGTTTTTTTAAAACAGAAACAGTGGCATTTTTAAAACAGAAACAGTGGCACTTTGAACGTCCAAAACAGTGGCATTTTATACATACAAACAGTGGCCTTTGAGGAGTAAAACAGTGGCGTTTTTATGTATAAAACAGTGGCATGGAATGACTTAAACAGTGGTACATTATGCATAAAACAGTGGCATATGATGACTTAAAACAGTGGCCTTTTATGCATAAAAACAGTGGCATTTTAAGCATGGAAACAGTGGCATTTCATGACTAAAACAGTGGCATTTGTGTACATAAAACAGTGGCATTTGTGTACATAAAACAGTGGCATTTGTGCACATAAACAGTGGCATTTGTGTACATAAAACAGTGGCATTTGTGTACATAAAACAGTGGCATTTGTGCACATAAAACAGTGGCATTTGTGTACATAAAACAGTGGCATTTGTGTACATAAAACAGTTACATAAAACAGTGGCATACATCTTCAAAACAGTGGCATTTTAATGTGATTTTGAGGAACCGAAACAGTGGCATTTTATCTACCAAAACAGTGGCACATACATAAGAAAACAGTGGCACATTTCTCTTTAAACAGTGGCCTAATCATACAAGGAAGCAGTAGCATGAGTTCGAACATAACCAAGAGGTTTCTATGCATACATATCATTATGAAATAGCTCCATCATTCTACTTTTATCATGCTTATACTTGAGTCCAAAACCACACATACTCAAGGAGACATTTAAGCATACATACTTGGCTACACAAAGAAAGAGTTCAAAGTTTAAAGGCCTACCTCTTGTAGCACACCCTTCAAAGTCAAGGATCACACCACCTTCTAGCTTCGATACACACAAGTCCACACTTCCTAAGAGGTCCTATGCGCAACAAGGTGAGGAACTAGGTTGGCACTAGCTTGGTGTATGGTTGAGGTGAGGGAAGGAAGGAGTTGTCTTAAGCAAGGTCTTCTAGCTCCAAGGAGGCTTGTAAGTTCGGTTATGGGAGTGAGGGAGTGAGGAGAAGAGGAGTTGGAGAGGGGTTGGCTGCACTTGCACATGAAGGCAGCCCCCTCTCCATGCGCACATATATAGTGAAGGTGAGGGAAAAATGCTATGATTAACTATCATGAAATATTCAGATTTCTTTGAGAGGATGGGGCTGAATCTAAGGCTGAATCAAGCAAGGTGTTGGCTTCTAAATTACTCTACTTACATGCAAGGAGTGAGGGGTGATTTGATCAGATTTGGGGCTGTCCAAAGTCAGAGAAACTTCTGCATACATGACCAAGGTTTGCGCATAAAGAGGAGTGGAAGATGTGCATCATGAGCACATGCAAGAGCTTTGCTAAGTCAACAAGTAACTAACCATGTGGCAGCCCAAAAATCTGCATTTGTGCAGTCCTTGGTGCGCAAATGATGAGGGGAAAAAGGTTCATCATGGGTGTAGATTTGTGACAGTCCAAACACTCATATTGGGGCTGTCCTTGTGCAGAAAATTTCTGCATAATAAGCCAAACCATGCGCACAATGAGAGGGGTGAGGGAGGTTCACTAAGTCCACAAGCAAGAGGGCTTTGTGGCAGCCAAGAATTCTGGTTTTATGGAGCTGCCCTCTGCGCAAAAATGATGGGAATGCAGTCCCAAGACCCTACTCATGATGCATGTGGAAGGAGGAAGAGATTTGACTCAAGAAGGGCTGCAAAAGCTTACCAAAAATCTGCACAATGCAGTCTCATGATGGAGGGTGTAAGTGGTTATCCAAGTCAACAAGTTAGGCAGTTTGTGTCATAAAAAAAATCTGCATCCAGCCCCTCCCATGTGCGCCCAAAATGGAGAATTATGCAGCCTAAGATCATGCTAAAATGCACATGTGTCTACCATGCAATGAGGCTTAAATCAAGTTATGCTTAAGCAAGATGAGGTGGCGGTTTTGACAAGGGAAAAATGGCAGATTTCAAGGTTCTAAATCATCCTTACTTGTGCGAAAAAAATGAGGGAAAAACATTAAGCCAAGTGGTTGTTCCTTGAGGCACAAGACACCCTAAATGGGCAAGGCTTAGGGAAAATAAGAATGGTTACAATTTTGGGCTGAATTGGCTTGATCCAAGAGTCATCCTTGGGCCATTGGCCACACACACACAAAGGATCCAAACACCCAAGTCCAAAAGCAACAAGTCTATACACACTCAAGCCCACATCCAAACACTAATGCCTTCTAGCACACACTCACATTACTCATAAGATCAAGTTCACATGCCTACATATGTAACTTCCTATGATTTAATTTAATTAACTACCTTAGTCTTATCCAAGAAATAAAGATCAAACAATTCACAAACCATTACACATAAACCATACATCCGAATTCTACACATGTACACCAAGCATATAGTACTTAGGTATTTTACTAATTATACGGGATGTTACACTCTCCCCACCAAAAAGGAATTTTGTCCGCAAAATAAACTTACTTAAGAGCTAAACAGTTCTGGATAGCGTTTCTGAACGTCTTCCTCGCGCTCCCAAGTGGCTTCAGCTGCCGATCTGTTGTTCCATAATACTTTTACCAAAGGAATTTCTTTAGAACGGAGTCGCTTGACGGATCTTTCAAGAATTTGGAACGGTTGCACTTGATACGTCAGATCTTCCTTTAGTTCCACTTCTTCGGGATGTAACACGTGAGATGGATCAGAGAGATACCGCCGTAGCTGTGACACATGAAATACATTGTGAATTCCTGACAGATTGGGTGGTAAAGCCAACCGATATGCAGACTCTCCAATCCGGTCCATAATCAGATACGGTCCTAAGTACCGTGGACTTAACTTCTTAACTCCCATTCTCCTTCCGAGTCCCGATGTAGGAGTGATTCTCAAGAACACATGGTCTCCGACTTCGAAAGATAGAGGCTTATGACGCTTGTCGTAATAACTCTTCTGTCTGGCCTGAGCCCGCTGCATATTCTCCCGAATCTTCTTTACTTGTTCGGATGTTTCTTGAATTAGATCGGGTCCTAACATACTTCGCTCGCCCACTTCAGTCCAACATAAAGGGGATCTGCACTTTCTCCCATACAAAGCTTCATACGGTGCCATCTGAATGCTGGAGTGGTAACTGTTGTTGTAAGCGAACTCAATCAACGAAAGATAGCTATCCCAGCTGCCTCCTAACTCCAAAACACATGCTCGCAACATGTCCTCTAATGCTTGAATGGTGCGTTCCGTCTGTCCATCGGTCTGCGGGTGATAAGCAGTACTCAACCTCAGTTGGGTCCCTAATGCTCTTTGAAAGGATTCCCAAAACTTAGATGTAAACTTGGGATCACGATCACTGACAATACTCGTAGGAACTCCGTGCAGCTTCACAATCTCCTGCAGATAGATTCTAGCAAGCCTTTCTGTATCATAAGTGGTTCTAACACGCAAGAAATGAGCTGACTTCGTTAAACGATCGACAATCACCCAGATAGAATCATATCCTTCTCGCGTCCGAGGAAGTCCAACTACAAAATCCATCGAAATACTGTCCCACTTCCATTCGGGAATCTCCAAAGGTTGAAGGAGTCTTGACGGTTTCTGATGTTCGTACTTCACCTTCTGACAAGTTAAGCATCGAGATACATACTCCGCAATATCACGCTTCATACCTGGCCACCAAAACGAGGTCTTCAAATCATGGTACATCTTCGTGGATCCAGGATGAACTGCGTACTTACCCTTGTGAGCTTCTTGTAAAACTTCTTGTTTCAACTCTTCATTCGGCACAACCAGCCGTCCTTGGAATCTCCAGACATCATTCTCATCCTTTACTACCTCTTGGTTACCAACCAACTTGCGGACTAACTCTTCATCCTTCTGAGCCTCCTTAATTTTACTGATCAATTCATTCTCCACCTTAATATTTCCCAATCTTATGCTACTTCCTCTCTCGTCTACTGACAAGTTCAAGTCTCGAAAGGCCTCAAACAACTTCAATTCTTCCATCATCAGAGTTGCAGTGTGTAGAGTCTTCCTGCTCAGGGCGTCAGCTACCACGTTCGCCTTTCCGGGGTGGTACTTAAGGTCAAAATCGTAGTCCTTCAGAAATTCCATCCACCGACGTTGCCGCATATTCAGCTCCTTCTGGTCGAACAAGTACTTCAAACTCTTATGATCGCTGAACACGTCAAACTGCGAACCATACAAGTGGTGCCTCCAGATTTTCAGTGCGAACACGATAGCTGCTAATTCCAAATCGTGCGTAGGATAATTTTCTTCGTGAGGCTTCAGTTGTCGAGATGCATAAGCTACCGCCATACGATCCTGCATCAACACGCATCCAAGTCCTTTCAGCGACGCATCGCAATAAACTTCGAACTTTCGAGTAGGATCCGGAATCGTGAGTACTGGAGCACTCGTCAATCTGCTCTTTAGCTCCAAGAAACATTCTTCACAGGCTTCAGTCCACTCAAAAGGCTTATCCTTCCGAGTGAGACGAGTAAGGGGTTGCACTATTTGAGAGAAATTCTGGATAAACCTTCGATAATACCCAGCCAGACCTAAGAAACTTCTTACTTCAGTGACAGACTTGGGTCGTTCCCAATTCATAACAGCTTCAACCTTGCTGGGGTCCACCGCGATACCTTCTGATGAAATGACATGGCCCAGAAACTGGACCTCTTTAAGCCAAAACTCGCACTTTGACCATTTCGCGTACAACTGCTTCTCCTTCAAGATTTGCAAGACAATCCTCAGATGTTCCGCGTGCAGCTCCTCATTAGCTGAGTAAATCAGGATATCGTCGATAAACACAATAACGAACTGATCAAGAAACGGGCGGAAGATGCGGTTCATGTAGTCCATGAATACCGCTGGAGCATTCGTAAGTCCGAATGGGATCACCTGATATTCATAGTGCCCATAACGAGTCCTAAAAGCGGTTTTCGGAATGTCCTCCGGTTTGACCCGGATCTGATGGTATCCCGATCGTAAATCTATCTTGGAAAAGACTCTGGCTCCTCTTAGCTGGTCCATCAAATCGTCAATCCTCGGTAGCGGATACTTGTTCTTCACCGTGACTTTGTTCAGCTGGCGGTAATCTACACACAGACGTAAGCTTCCATCCTTCTTCTTAATCAAGATAGCTGGAGCACCCCATGGAGAAGTACTCGGTCTGATGAATTCCTTTGCCAAAAGCTCTTCTATCTGCTTCTTCAACTCGCGCAGTTCCAAAGGTGCCATACGATACGGGGCAATGGAGATTGGTCCAACTCCAGGAACAAGTTCGATCGAAAATTCTATTTCCCTATGAGGAGGCAATCGAGGTATTTCGTCCGGGAATACCTCCTCGAATTCTCTAACTACCGGTACATTCTGAATTTGATTGTCAATCGAGGTCTCAGCCTCGATCGACAAAAGATACCCTGCTGCTCCCTTGCGGAGCTCTTTTCTAACTTGCAATAAGGAAATGAGAGAGAAAGGTTGAAAATTACCATCTTTCGCAGGAACAATGATTTTCCCCGCTCGACAATCCAAAGTTATCCCGTTTTCCGTCAACCAGTCCATACCGATAATCACATCGAAGTTGAATACCGGCAGGACCACCAAGTTAGCTGAATACGTGTTCCCTTCGTACTGCAAGGTAACACCTCTGCAGATCTCTGAGGCTGTGCACGATCCTCCCGTAGGTGTGCTGATGTGTAACTCATAAGGTAACGGGGTTGGGGTGATGCCTATTCTCAAGGCAGTATGCTTTGCCATAAAAGAGCCAGACGCTCCAGAATCAAAGATAACAGAAATTGGGTGACCATTCAGAGTGACATTACCTTTGATCAGGTTGGGAAACTTCTGCGCTTCGCTTGCATCCAATGTGAACACTCGAGCTTGCGGAGGCTGTTGATCAGCGTTCTGGGGGCATTTGTAAGCAAAGTGACCTTGCTGGCCGCATCTGAAGCATGCATTGTTGTTCTTGCGACAAACTCCAAAGTGATTCTTTCCACACGTAGCACAAGCAGTCGCACCCTGACGTCCCGTCGACGATTGGCCCACCGTAAAGTTCCTCTTAAAATTTCCAGGCCGCGCCTGCAACGGCGTACCTCTGCCTCGACCCCTACCAGGTGCCGCCCTGAAGAATCTGCCTGCTCGATTTCCTCCGTGGAATTGTGGTGGTGGCTTGTTCAAGTTCTTGGCCTCCAGAATGATTCCTTCTGCCTGACGACTCTGGTTGATGAGTTCTGGAAGTGTGCGATTAGCCGTCGTCAAGATGAGCTTGCGGATTTCCGGATGCAATCCGCTCTCGAACTTCTCCACCTGCCATTCTTCATCATAAATATTCCGATCAAAGTTGGCGTACTCGATCAGCTGCCCAAACTTCGCAATATACTCATTAACCGTCATGTTACCCTGCCTGAGCGATAGCAGTTCAGTGTGCTTCATCCTTCGCATGGCCTTAGGAAAATACTTATCCAGAAATACTTGTCTGAACACGGCCCACGTCAGCTCCACGTCCTGAGCTCTTAGCAGAGCCCTCGCACCAGTCCACCATGTTAAAGCTTCTCCCATCAGCTGGTACGACGCGTAATCAGTCTTCTGTGCTTCCGGGCATGCCATGCGTTCGAAAATATGCTCAATCATCTGCAGCCACCTCGCTGCAGCCTCGGGGTTGTCTTCACCCTCAAAAGTGGGTGGTTGGAAGTTGCGGAAGTCTTTCAACCTCCGACGGGCAATTTCTTCTGCATTTTCATGCAGTGGGGGTTGGTTCTGATTCTGTTGCCTATGATCGCGCCATTCTTGGCTCATGTTCTGGATGAATGTGGCCAGTCCTCCAATGGTGGTGATAAGATCCTCTTCTGCATCGCCAGTCCTTCCCCGAGTTGAACCGCGACCACCCGCCATGATTCTGCACTCACAATACCAGGAAATGAGTTGATCAGGCTCACCGCAAGTTATTCATGGCAGCAGTCCCAAGTAGGTACTCGAGTTCAATTCGGACAAGTCAGCTATGCATCCGTGTCTTATCACAGAACAGTCCTAACAATCTAACTACCCTAGCTAATATTTACTTAACTATAACACATTTAAACAGTCAATCAGCAGATAAACACAAACAGCAGTTAATTCAATCAAGCACAAGCAATTCCATGGACCAAACTGCTCTGATACCAATTAGTGTAACGCCCTCCCTTGTATGCATCCAAGAGAGTCGTTTGCTAAGCGGAATTAGAGTCGTTAACGTCACATGAGCTAACAAAGCAGCATACAAATCCGTATAAAAATTTTCAACACTTAAATTCTTTTCATAAAGGTTTTCCAAAATAGTCATTGTTCACAAAAGTTCAAACTAACATAATCATGATAAAGACTACAGTCATCCAAAAGTACCAAAACATTAATCATTACAGTTATCCAGTTTAAACAAACAGCAACAATGGTAATCCACGCATCAGCAATCAACAGCAAACATCATGTCTTCAAGTGCTTTTATGTCCTCCTGCCATTTAGGAAAATAGCAGCCCCGAAGGGGTGAGAATAATCCCAGTAGTGTGGCAATAAAACCAGTAATATAACAGTATTAACTAGGCACAAAATCATAAACAGTCACTTCAACATATACTTGTTCCTTTTCATTTAATCATATTCATATATTGCGTATATAACGCCTTTCCTTTGCGCTTTTAGCACCGTCGTGCGCGCACTTCACAGTGGAATCAAATATCCCTTGGCACCTGAGCTCCATGTGGATTCCACCTGTGGGCCTATGCGGACTGATGCCAAGTGTCCCATACCCCGGTACCTTGGGGATGCCTATATGATGCTTGCTCAAACACATGGTCCTGTACATAACTATTCTAAAACAAGTCCTATATGATCTTGTTATATGCATGCCATGCTATGCTTTCACACACAAAGCGTAAAAATGCGGTATAATGTGAAATGCATGCTTATATACCTTTCATATGCGTTATGCTGCCACATAACGTCTTTACCTCATAGTCATATAGTCATCACGGCACATTTTTGGCAGTTTCCTTTCATTATAATGGAACATAATATTTTTACGGCATATGGAGCATCATGTTACAATTCTATACCAGTAGTCAATAGTTACATTAGGCATCATCGCCTGACACTTACCTTAGCTTTTCTTAAAAATTACCAACGGCAGCGAAATATTCTCACTTCTTAAGCGCACCTAAATCAATTAAAACTAATCATTTACAGTGGCTATTTACAGCAGAACAGAGAGCATACAGCAGTGGCTTACAGCAGCAAAACAGTGAGCATACAGCAGTGTTTACAGCAGCAAAACAGTGAGCATTTACAGCAGCAAAACAGTGAGCATACAGCAAAACAGTGTTTACAGCAGCCAAAACAGCAGCCAAAACAGTGAGCATACAGCAGCAAAACAGTGAGCATACAGCAGTGTTTACAGCAGCCAAAACAGTGAACATACAGCAGCAAAACAGTGAGCATACAGCAGCAAAACAGTGAGCATACGGCAGTGTTTACAGCAGCCAAAACAGTGAACATACAGCAGCAAAACAGTGACGTTTTAAACGTTTTCAAAACAGAAACAGTGGCACTTTTGAACTTCCAAAACAGTGGCATTTTATACATACAAACAGTGGCCTTTGAGGAGTAAAACAGTGGCATTTTTATGTATAAAACAGTGGCATGGAATGACTTAAACAGTGGTACATTATGCATAAAACAGTGGCATATGATGACTTGAAACAGTGGCCTTTTATGCATAAAAACAGTGGCATTTTAAGCATGGAAACAGTGGCATTTGTGTACATAAAACAGTGGCATTTGTGTACATAAAACAGTGGCATTTGTGTACATAAAACAGTGGCATTTGTGCACATAAAACAGTGACATTTGTGCACATAAAACAGTGGCATTTGTGTACATAAAACAGTGGCATTTGTGTACATAAAACAGTGGCATTTGTGTACATAAAACAGTGGCATGTACATAAAACAGTGGCATTTGTGCACATAAAATAGTGGCATTTGTGCACATAAAACAGTGACATTTGTGCACATAAAACAGTGGCATATAATGGTGATATTGATGAACCGAAACAGTGGCATACATCTTCAAAACAGTGGCATTTTAATGTGATTTTGAGGAACCGAAACAGTGGCATTTTATCTACCAAAACAGTGGCACATACATAAGAAAACAGTGGCACATTTCTCTTTAAACAGTGGCCTAATCATACAAGGAAGCAGTAGCATGAGTTCGAACATAACCAAGAGGTTTCTATGCATACATATCATTATGAAATAGCTCCATCGTTCTACTTTTATCATGCTTATACTTGAGTCCAAAACCACACATACTCAAGGAGACATTTAAGCATACATACTTGGCTACACCAAGAAAGAGTTCAAAGTTTAAAGGCCTACCTCTTGTAGCACACCCTTCAAAGTCAAGGATCACACCACCTTCTAGCTTCGATGCACACAAGTCCACACTTCCTAAGAGGTCCTATGCGCAACAAGGTGAGGAACTAGGTTGGCACTAGCTTGGTGTATGGTTGAGGTGAGGGAAGGAAGGAGTTGTCTTAAGCAAGGTCTTCTAGCTCCAAGGAGGCTTGTAAGTTCGGTTATGGGAGTGAGGGAGTGAGGAGAAGAGGAGTTGGAGAGGGGTTGGCTGCACTTGCACATGAAGGCAGCCCCCTCTCCATGCGCACATATATAGAGAAGGTGAGGGAAAAGTGCTATGATTAACTATCATGAAATATTCAGATTTCTTTGAGAGGATGGGGCTGAATCTAAGGCTGAATCAAGTAAGGTGTTGGCTTCTAATTTACTCTACTTACATGCAAGGAAAGAGGGGAGATTTGTTCAGCTTTGAGGGCTGTCCAAGGCAGAGAAATTTCTGCACAAATGGCCATGAGTTGCGCATAGAGAGGAGTGGAAGATGTGCATCATTAACTCTGATTTGTGGCAGTCTAAACACTCAATTTTGGGGCTGTCCTAAGTCAGAAAAAACTTCTGCATCATTGACCAAATTGTGCGCAAAAATGGAGTGGAAAGGAAGTGTCATGTGCACATGTAAGAGCTTGGCTAAGTCAACAAGGAAACTAACCATGTGGCAGCCCAAAAATCTGCACTTGTGCAGTCCTTGGTGCGCAAATGATGAGGGGAAAAAGGTGCATCATGAGTGTAGATTTGTGACAGTCCAAACACTCATATTGGGGCTGTCCTTGTGCAGAAAATTTCTGCATAATAAGCCAAACCATGCGCACAATGAGAGGGGTGAGGGAGGTTCACTAAGTCCACAAGCAAGAGGGCTTTGTGGCAGCCAAGAATTCAGATTTATGGAGCTGACCTCTGCGCAAAAATGATGAGAATGCAGTCCCAAAATCTCACTAATGATGCATGTGGAAAGAGGAGGAGGTTTGACTCATGATGGCTGCAAAAGCTTGCAACAAAATCTGCACAATGCAGTCTAATGATGGAGAGTGAAGGTGGTTATCCAAGTCCACAAGTTATGCAGTCTGGTGTCATAAAAAAATCTGCATCCAGCCCCTCCCATGTGCGCCCAAAATGGAGAAATTATGCAGCCTAAAGATCATGCTACAATGCACATGTGGCTTCCATGAAATAAGGTTTAAATCAAGTTATGCTTAAGCAAGGTGAGGTGGCGGTTTTAACAAGGTAAAATGGCAGATTTCAAGGTCCTAAATTACCCTTGCTTGTGCGCAAAATAAGAAGGAAAAACATTAAGCCAAGTGGTTGTTCCTTGATGCACAAGACACCCTAATTGGGCAAGGCTTAGGGGAAATGAGAATGGTTATAACTTTGGGCTGAAATAGCTTGATCCAAGAGCCATCCTTGGGCCATTGGCCACACACACAAAAGGATCCATTCACACAAGTCCAAAAGCAACAAGTCCACACACACACACTAGCCCACATCCAAACACACATACTCACATTACTCACATGATTTTAATAAATTCATATGCCTACATATACACCCTCCTAGGATTTAATTTAATTAATTACCTTAGTCTTATCCAAGGAATAAAAATCAAACAATTCACAAGCCATAACACATAACACATAAACCATACATCCGAATTCTACACATGTACATATAGCATATAGTACTTAGGTAATCTACTAATTATGCGGGATGTTACAATTTTTATATCATTTTTCCTCACTTTTCATCATAATTCGGATTCCTCCAAAAGGTATGCCCCAAGGCTTTTCAATTCATTTTAACACTCATACTAATCATGTAATCATATTATCAACCTATACCAATGGTCCATCATTCAATTATTCAATTTCTCCACATGCCAATTTCACCAAGTTATGAACTCAACTTAAAATTTCCTAAGTTAAAAATCCAACTTTTTCACCAAAATTTATCATAGCATTTCTAGCTTTCATGCATCATTCTAAGGCATTTTCATCTAATAGCATTTTTCCATTTGGGCTCTCTATCATCACACATCTAGAATCAAAGATTCAAAGCATAAATTCCTAGATCTATGAAATCAACCACAAAAATACCACAAATATACTCACAATGTGTTGTATGATCACCACCAAGGCTTCACTAAACCATAAGAAGATCAAAACTCCAACAAAGCTCCAAGAACCCAAGTGGGTCGGATCTGATTTTTGTCAAAAACGCAGCAAGGAGGTGGATTCAAGGCTTCTAAGTGTTACCAATGGATCTAGAAGGTTGTTTACAATAGATTTCAACACCAAAATCAAGCGATTCGGTGAAGAAATGAAGAAATGGTGAAATGCTGAAGAAATGGGGTTTTTGCTCTCACTTGCAGGGGAAGGGCGCGCATGAAGGAGAAAAAGAGGAGGAAAGAAAGAAGAAAAAGGGGTGGGGGCCAAGTGACTTCGGTCACACGGGTCCCACACGCGATCTAACTTTAACTCCGATAAAAATTATGATCACAATTTCTTAATCTACATATTTTTCCAGTCCATGACATATTTTTATTTCTCCAAAATATTGATAAAAATTTCACACCTATCGGTGCACTCACACCTCAGTATTTAACACTTAAAAATCACTATTCATCAATTTTTCTCAAATTTGCCTATTCACTCAATTTTCCGTCCTGATTCCATTTTCAGCATTATTTTTGTCATATTAAATCTCTAACTCCATTTTTCATGCCTCGGTTCACGTTCTTGGCAAATTAACATTTTGCCCTTTTTGCCCATTTTGGCCATAACTCTCTGATTTTCACTAATCCTTCCCTTTTTAAACCCATATTTTATCACATAATTTCACATTTAATTTTCCGAGGTGTTATACCCCTCGAGCTCTTGCTGTCCTAAGGGCCCCAGGTGCAATGCCCCACCAATCAGAGAATCTGTCCTTATAATTCACGCAAGAAGAGGTAACATGCCAACGACTGTACTAACAGTCCCACTAACACACGGTTCTACCTCACACTACATTACTTATACAACATAATAATAATCTCCGGGAACATAATCCATACGGAGATAGCCACACAGATAAACACATTCACATCAAATCCGTATATAACGGCAACAGATTCTTATATAGATACATAATGGTATACTAGTTCTATCTTACTATTGCACCATTCACTATAACCTTCCAAATATGGTTCCTTTCTCAACATTACACTCATTTAACTTGACTAGTCACTAGTCTTAGTCCATAGAATAATCATCCTCACATGATTCCAGCATCTTTCTCATATTTTGACACGAAATTTTCAATTCATAACATTACCCATGTTCGGTACAGTCCTAATCCATTGTCCATCGTGACTCATAGCAACCATGCTCAACACTGTAGAAGATCCACTTCATTAAACTGACATCACTTTCCTCTCAATGTTTCACTATGACACCAAGAGTGCCCTTCCATACTAGTCCATGCATTCAGCGCATCAGGACCACCAGATACTTTTCAATTTCGAGCAGTGCTCGCCTGGGACTTCCAAGAGCAACAACTCTTAGGATTCAATCCACAAGGGGAAACCCGACAACATTAATTGTCACATTATTACCAACATGTGTGCCATGGTATAACTTGCACACCGGGACTCCATCATGAATCCCATACCAGTTTGAGCGTCCAATGACACTCCAAAGAGACAATCTCTTCACATTTCCCATCATAGGGAATTTCCATTGCATCATTTCTCTTTTACCAAAGAGTTTACTAACTCAAAACAACATAAATATACATATAGGCATCCCGGCCTTCACAAAACATAGACATATATACATATATATATATATACTAGCACTTAGCCATCACAGAATTATTATCCACCTAAAGTTAGGCCACCTCATCAACATTTCCAATGCTACACAACATTATGGAAGCATATTAGTACCATTACTACACCACACTCAGTTATGTTTTTCTCACCTCACATTTGTCAAGTCCCACCATCCTTAACTTATGGATTCTCATACTGTCAATCAGATTCATTCAATGCCTTACATGGCAATTCCCTCAACTTCTTATATTATACTTTTTATACATATGATATCCTCACTTACATTTAGCCAACATTAAATCATCATGGACTACAGTCCCATTTTCAACATTGAATTACCCAACACATCATTTCCATAGTTCTTTGAAGGTACTCACTATCCTCAATCCAAATCTTGAGAATTCAATTCATTTCCACATCCAAACATCTTAAGTTATCCAAGTGTATGCCCTCATCCAGGGTCTTATAACCTTATAATTTAACTCTAAGGTATCCAATATTACATATAAACACTCATATTCAACTTTTCACGAATTCATCGGGGTTCCAATCCCCCACCATGTCAGAGATATACCACTAATTCCACGTATACTCAATTGTTCTAACTCCCCATACATTTAGGGAAGACTTACCAACATCACCATCCCAACATCAACTCAAATCAATCATTTTACTAATCAAAAGACCACACATTCAACTATGGTAGCATTCTACCCAAAATGGTTAAACATCTTATCTCAATTTATTCTCACTAAGTCCTCAATTATATCAAATTCACTTATTAAAATATCTGTCCGTGGGGCAGTCAACACTGCACCCACCACCACAATCTAAGGACTGATATTGGTGCTCCAGGGTTGTCACGAAGGCATCTTATACTGACTACACATATAACACGAAGAAATGGGTTGATCAGGCCCAAACTAAGGAATCACATGTGCAGTACTCAATAAGAGTCTACGCACAACTATACAGCACTCATCTCAATCACACAATCATCAGAGTTCCCTAAGAAACTGCTCTGATACCATAAAATGTAACAGCCCGTTACGTACCGGTATTGTTAACATTGATTATGATATTAAGCGCAGTTACAATCACAGTAATTGGGTTAATTAAATTACGGGCAAACTTTTTCATTTTATCACATTCCTTTTTATAACCATAACCTTTTCCGTAATCAATTAAAACAACACTATAATTGTAATTGCAATACGCGGAAGCATTCAGCTTAACAACAACACTAATCTTTCTTTTTATTCAACTCATTTTACACCCATCAACTTATTTTCCTTTCTTACCAAGTTCTAGCCCTTTACGTAAGCTACGCATGGTTTCAAACCACGTACCATGTGGAGTTCTACCCATCAAGTTAAACCCCTTTCTTTTAGTCTAGAAAAACTCAAATTTTCAAAATTTACACTGTGGTAATCGATTACCAGTGGGTGGTAATCGATTACCACCTGTCAAAAATGAGGCAGTAGCCATTTTTCACATCCTCTGTTCTGGTAATCGATTACCAACTTTGGGTAATCGATTACCTCACATGGTAATCGATTACCAAAGCTCAGTAATCGATTACCAGTGAAGACAGTAGCCAATTTTCGTCCCCTGTTGCATGGTAATCGATTACCATGCTTGGGTAATCGATTACTATGCAGTAAAAGTGACAGATTACAGCATTTTAAGCCCAAGAAGGGTGGTGTAATCCATCCCAAACACCCTAGTACTCCACACAACACTTAAACATACTCTAATGTAGGCACTAGGCCCTTCAAACATGCATTTTCATTCAATTATGCATCATTTACAAAGTCTTTAATATAATGGCCATTTTACATCCAAATTGGACCATTTTACAACATATTTGCCAAGGCTTCTAATACAATGAATGTGGCAATGGACAAGTCCCACGCTCACTCAAATATACAATAATTTCCAAGGTTATACATATACATCATATTGAAGAATTTAACATGTAGTCATGAACATACAAAGGCACGGCATTTTCAACATGCACAAGTTCAGGATCTAAGTCTAAAGCATAAATCATATGCAATGTGTGTCCCAATCCACTGCTCATCACATGGTGCCTCCAATATGCACCTCATGCTCCACTCTTCCAGGTTCAACCTGACCTGAAATGATGCCCCAAAACACGGGGTGAGATATATAAATATATCTCAGTAAACCAAGGGCCCTGGAGGTTTCTCCACCCCATGGCTCACTCAATGTGCAAATATAACATCATGTAATATGCAAGCAATACAATATCACCAACCAACTGGAGACAACCCAAGAACATCCACGCATGGATTTTTGTTCAAGGCTCCATCATATAACTCCCGAGACAATCCTAGAGCTTCTCCCATGGTTGAGAAAACTCCATGGCCAACCCAACCGGAACTCCTCAAGAGACCTATCCGGCGGATGTCCCACGTTTGGCTCATCCTGGAGTCGCTCCCAGAGTCGACCCCATGGCAGTCCAACTGGCACTCCGTCACGAAATGATCCAGCGGATGTCCAAACCCAACACACGTCAACTGGCCAGTGACCAAACAATTTTTCATGCAATCCAAGCAATATGCATACAAGCACACAATCACACAATGTCATAATCACATAATCCAACCACAGCCTTCCACTAGGTGTGGTGGAGCACACAAGGGCTAAACCCCAGTTCCAAAGGTTACCTCAACACCGAGCCCATGCTCCAAACGTAAGCTCCAAGCTTACCCGCTTCCAAAGCGTCCAAAAGAGGCAACCTAGATAATCCACAACATAATTATCAATACAATTCCAATGTAAACCGTTCATTTACACAATTAATCATCATTTAAATCACCTAGGCCAAAGGCTATTTTTCCATACCATTTTGCTTCAATCTCTTTTATAGGTTAATTTACCAATTACACCATGAATCACACATTCTTTCTTCTCATTCCACTTTACCACACTATACCATCATCCAATTAAACATCATTTTCAATCATTCAACTTCCACTACATCATTTTTATATCATTTTTCCTCACTTTTCATCATAATTCGGATTCCTCAAAAAGGTATGCCCCAAGGCTTTTCAATTCATTTTAACATTCATACTAATCATGTAATCATATTATCAACCTATACCATTGGTCCACCATTCAATTATTCAATTGCACCACAAGCCAATTTCACCAAGTTATGAACTCAACCCAAAATTTCCTAAGTTAAAAATCCAACTTTTTCACCAAAATTTATCATAGCATTTCTAGCTTTCATGCATCGTTCTAAGGCATTTTCATCTAATAGCATTTTTCCATTTGAGCTCTCTATCATCACACATCTAGAATTAAAGATTCAAAGCATAATTTCTAGATCTACAAAATCAACCACAAAAATACCACAAATATACTCACCATCTAGTGTATGAACACCACCAAGGCTCCATCAATCCAAAAGAGATCCAAAAACTCCAAGAACATCTAAGGGGTCGGATCTGAGTTTGTCCAAAACGCAGCAATGGAGGTGGTTTCATGGCTTAAGAGTACCACCAATGGCTTTAGAAGGTTGTTTACAATAGATTTCAACACAAAGTTTGCAAGATTTGGTGGAGAATTGAAGAAATGGTGAGAAAGAAGAAAAATGGTGGGTTTTGGTTCTCCTCCACAGGGAATGCGCGCGAGAGAGAAGAAAAGAGAAGGAAAGAAAGAAGAAAAAGAGGTGGGGGCCAAGTGACTTCGGTCACACGGGTCCCACACGCGATCTAACTTTAATCCCGATAAAAATTCTGATCATATATTCTTAATCTACATATTTTTCCAGTCCATGTCATATTTTTCTTTCCTCAAAATACTCATAAAAATTTCACACTTATCGGTACACTCGTACCGCAGTATCTTTCACTTAAAAGTCACTATTCATCACTTTTTCACAATTTTGCCTATTCACTAAATTTTCCGTCCTGATTCCATTTTCGGCATTATTTTTGTCATATAAAATCTCTAACTCCATTTTTCATGCCTCGGTTTACGTCTTTGGCAAATTACCATTTTGCCCTTTTAGCCCATATTTCATCAAATAAATTTACATTTAATTTTCCGAGGTGTTATATTCACCCCACCTTTTAGGAATTTTGTCCGCAAAATCAACTATGCACATATGCTAACTCGGGATACAGCCAGAGAATCTCAGTCCCCCGTACCCAAGAAGTTTCATCCAGTGCGCGGACACCAAAATAATTATTTACATTTTTATCTTTTGGCTTTTCAGCCACATTTCACAATAGTCTTGCCTTTCAAAGGCCCAATGGGAGACCTCAAGTCCTTCCCAATCTCAATCTCAACCGGTGACACCATATGTGAACAACCGGAGTGCACCACACAGTTGTGCACTTTCTCTGCTTTACCAAGCCAATTGCTTTTCATATTCTTTTCAATTTCTTTTCACAAGTCCGGCTACCTAGCACATATAGCCCATAATTTCTCTTGGCAGGTTTTTCCACCTAATTAACACATCAACAACTATGCCTATAGGATCATACCACATCCTGTTCAATCTATGCTACACCGGCAACTATTACTTACTGACACATTACAGTCACAATTATCTTTCTTTGCTTTTTGATTTCTACGAATTATTAACTCTCATCATCAATCTTTCCACATTTCGTATTCCACATTAAACACTATTACGCAATCTCACAGCCTTTCAGTGCAATTCACAGGGTAGTCATCAAATTCCCGCTCGCTATGCTTTTATTTTCTGAGGGGCAATTCCCATTTTTTGCATTTAGCCACAACCCATATATACACACTTTGCTTTTCTCATGTTCTTAACCTATAACATACAATTTCACCTCAACTCTTTACCTTTAACAAGCACCATTTCTGTGCTAAACTTTTAA
>JAVKPL010009291.1:0-36562 GCA_032173675.1 Gastrolobium villosum
AAGATTTAATTAAACTTAAATTCAAATTGAACAAGAAAGGTCACATGTAACTCATAACTCACCAATTCACAACTTAAGCAGAGAGAGGCATAACAGTGTAATAGGATCATAGAGCCGAGCAGTAGAATACCGCTGGCCTGCCTAAACAGCAGCAAGCAAAAGAAAGAGGTGCCAAAACAGCAGTAGTAAAAGAGAAGTAGAGGCATTGAAACAGTCGAAACTCAAAACAACAGCAGCAGTACAATAGAGGAGATGATAGGGTGACAGAACTGGAACAGATTTTAGAAGATTTCTGGGGAAACAGATGAGAATTGCATTGATAGGAGTAAAAAGAATGATTACAGCGGCTGATACCCAGGAGTTTGAGAGACTGGCTTTTCCCTCACACTCAATCCCTCAATGAACTCTCTTCTCCATCCTGTTTTTCCTTATATCCTAACTAGTGACTATTTAGAACATCCTCCAATATTAGGAGATTCTAACTACTAAATCCAACAATATCCCCTAATATCAAGTAACTCTATCCAATATATTCAACAATATCAATAAATATCAAGCAACTCTATCTACTATATCTAACAATATTAATTGGTATCAGGTAACAATATCAATTAACATCAAGTAACTCTATCTAATATATCTAACAATACCAATTAACTCTAACTACGGTTACTAATAGATCCTGCATCATTGGGCTCATCCTTATTTCTTCTCACATTCACCTTCCTAATTGGAGGCCTGCTACAAACATAGGGCTTCAAAATGAAAAGCTTCTAAATGAAATGGGTCTTAAAAATCGGGTAAGAGTAGGGTTTTTACACTCGGTGGGCATGGGTTTTTTTTGTAGAATCGGGGATCATCACGGTGGTCCTAGGATCTTGCTCTATGATCCCACTTGATCTCACCAAGAAAATAGTGAGATCTTGTGATCTCACTAGGAAGATGGATTTTGACTACCTTGCTTCTGTGTGGAGTGACAATTGCATCTTACCATATCATATATATACTTGTAGAACCATTATGTGCTATTATTGCCGGAGAAACCTTTCTTCTAGTATTACCTCTTAACTTGACATGATGAATTTGTAATATATGACTTAGGTTTTATCTCCTCGAATAGTGCTTGAATTTATTCAGTGTGTAACATGCTGTAAAATTTATTCAGTGATCAATTTGGCAGTTTCATATGATTATGGCTTCCCCATTTTTGATATAACAGGCTAAAAAAGTCTAGTATTTCATACTATTACAATCATATTTATCGTTTCATCCACAACTCAAATGTACAGGACTGGAGTCAGAATGGAAATTAATGCTTACCTCTGAACTTGACAGATGAATTAGGTAATTTCTGTCTTGGGTTTTATCTCCTTGAATAGTGCTTGAATTTATTTAGTGGGTAACATGCTGAAAAATTCATTCAATGATGAATTTGGCACTTTCATACGATTATGGTAGTCAAAATCGAGATCCTTCCTAGAATCGAAAGGTGGAGGAAAATACGTAAACTATGTGATCATAACACAGATTGTAAGATCCTATCTAGGATACAAAATTATATTCAAACATATATGTACGCATTTAAAAGCAGCAACACACAGTAGAATAGCAGCAGAACAGAGTAGCAGCAAAACAACCAAACAGAAGAGTCTGAACCGGCTCTACTGTGGCCGAACCAGCTGAAGCAGCAGCAGGGGAGAAGAGGCTAAAATCTAGCCGAACAGAAGAGACGTGGGATTCAGCACGACGGTGTTCAAGACGAAGAGAAAAGGGATGCAGCAGCAGGACAGTGGATTAGGGCTTCAAAATGAAGGGGAGTTCAAAACGGGTCATGAAAATTGGGTTCGGGTCTTGAAAGTTCAGTGGGTGTGGGTTTCAAATTTGGTTTCTTTTAGCATGGTAAGATTGTCCACGATCCTATGATCTTACTCCGCGATCCCACCAAAACGAGTTTCTGAAGGGATGGATGTGTGTGTTGGAGGAATTGTGAGATCATGCCATCTCATTAGGAAGATCCTGATTTTGACTACCATGCTATGATTATGGCTTCTCTATATTTTATATAACATGCTAAAAAAGTGAAGTATTTAATATCATTTCAGTCATATTTATCTTATCATCCACAACTCAATAAACATCTTTCTATGTTCAGGACTTGACTCAGAATGGAAATGAATCCTTACAAGCTCATCCAGATGGCCAATGGCTTGAACAATTTTGAGAGATGCTGACAAGCGCTAGAAAAGGGTTGCATGTCAGTTTTTGTTTTTCCTATTTACTGTTTAGTTTTATTCTTTACAGATCATTGTTGGTGCTTGGCCCAGGCGCAATTTGATGCTGGGGGCTCTCTCTTGTACTTATAAAGAAATAAAAAAAAATGGAGCTTGTATGGAACATATTTATCTTGTGCATTTGCCATTGGGTTGTTTCTTATGAGTTTTGATTTATAGGCTTATTTGTACCTTTTGATTTATGTAATGTCAAGTAAAAGAGAAAAAGTTCAAGTTCGATCCATTGCTTGTATAAAGTTTATTGACACCAATACTTAATCTAGCATTAACAAATCATCAAAGTGTTTGACTTTGAAGTTGTAGTTATCATAATCAAACTCTGAAGTGATATATTAATATGATTAAGTGAGTGTAAAAACATTACGCCATGGTAAATTGAAATCAAACCCAAAGAAATTGGAGGGAAGAGAAATGAAAGATCAATGTCTTTGGACTTCGAGGCTAGTCCTGATACATAGATAATTCCTTTTCTATTCCCTCTAATTCCCTATCCCTAGATAATTTTCCTGAATTTCTGTGAGTTTTATATGGATCCTTTTGAAGGTGCTCTGATTTTGGTATCCACTTGGAATCAGTTAAAGCCAAGGTGATACATTGATAATTCATATGATGGAATAATCTTCCAGAAAATAAAATTTAGCCAACTTCTAATTCACAATTAGGATATTAGTTTCAAATAATAATAATAATATTCATTATCATACAACTCAGGGTACTGGCTATGCTAAACAGCATCTTTTAAGTGTTTCAATCCTTCTTCAGTCTTATATCCGTTGATTTGAAGTTCTCTGTGAATCTCACTTGGCTTCTTGCTATTTGCTTGACAAAGACTTCATTTTTGTTAGACCCTCATGGAAGCAAACTTGTAAAAGATAATCAATGATAAAAAAACCACCACCTTACGGCAAAGCCAGAACCAGGAAATGGAATCTCTTAAATCACATGACCCCAGATCATCTTCTATCAAATAAAAAAGATCTATCTTACAATAAACAGTTCCATGTGTCCTTCGACATCTAACAGTTGGAGAATATCTCAAGTTATAGCTGCTGATTTAAGTACATGCTATAATATTTTGTTATGATAAAGTTACATAATCTCCTAAGTTTTGCTATAAGTCTCCTGTAAACTAATACCTAGGATACTATTCTGCTGGGGATTACTGGTTTGTTGATTGACCATCCTCTTGGATGTGAGGACAAGGCATTTCTGGTTTCCCTCTTGCCCATAAAATCTTGAGTTCACCTCTCTTCTTCCCCAATGACAAAAAGGTTCCTGCATATACACAAAAAAAGGTTTAAAAAACTTGTACTAGTTTTCACAAGTCATGCTGTAATCAAATATGACTCATATGGCACAACAGTGGTGCATGGAAGGCCTCTATGTCAGGCTCCACAGGCAGGGAAGAATGGAAGTGAAGAAGAAACAATTATAAGAAACATGGATATAAGATTTGCATTAGTTCAGCAAAGGCACCTTCAACAACCAATGGAACAGGTTCAAATATTTCTTTTGCACAACAATCAGTTTTTGTGATTCAAATTTGAGTCTCATAATTTTACTAACCAAGTGTAAATGGGACTATATATAGCAAAGCTGGTTGACCATGCCCATCCATCAAGTTCAAAGCCACGTATGTGATAAGAAGACCTGCAGATCATAATTCAAGTGATATATGATGCATAGACCAAGCAAATAGTCACCTCCTCCAAAACCCGAGGATCGGGCCGGGCTGTTTTCAGCCTGAAAGTGACTGAGCAAGCCCAATTTCAGCCTGAAAGTAGCTGGCCCAATTTTGATCACAAAGTTAACAAGTCCAAACATTTTCAAGGAAAATTACTCTGTTGGCATACCTAAACCATAAGCAGTCATTGCCCACAAGAAGTATCCAGACCGAAGGTTCTTCTTTGCCAACCAATCATACCTGTAAAGTTATCAACAGAACAATTAGAGTTCATGAACCATTAACAAGACACAAAGCAGTCTCTTCATCTGTCTAAGACGTTTTTACAAAGACTTGTATTTTAAGACTATGAACATTAGTAGTCCAAGGAAGATGAATAGGAGATATATACACAAGACTTTCAATTCAACCTTAGTGAAAATGCTACTAGAAGCCCTGGTAAGATTATGTCCCCAAAACCAATGATGCTGTAACCACCCCAAGGATCAAACAGACGTGGTATCTTGAGTAGCATGGGGATACCATCTTCTCCACTCCTATCGCCTCGAGCTACCTGTAAAGAAGTTAAAATGTTGCATCAATTTAAGGGGAAGAAAAGCATCATGTTTACAAGACCAAAAGAAAAAGGGTTTGTTTTTTCTAAAATTACTTTAGATAAATTTATCTAATGTTCATTGAAATGACGTTGTTATGGGATGGAAATCATGGTGTTTTTGTAATTTTAATTTATTTCAAGGTTATAATAGTCTTTATCATTATAATTTTTTTAATTTTTTAACCCCGAAACAACGTCGTTTCAATAAACATTAGATAAAATTATCTAAAGTAACATTAGATACTTTTTTCCTAAAGAAAAATGTGTAAAGAATAGTAATGCAGGGAGATTTTTTCTGAAAACACTCACCACTATCATCACACTCTCATGGAACCACCATTTAGAGACAAACACCCAGAAGATGTCGTATAGGAAAGCACAACTGAGAAGAACAGTTCCAACCTTATAGAGAAGCATGTATGCATCAGTTTCTTTGTTCATAGTAAAAGGTCAGTGGTAAAAAGTAGTTCCATCTTCAATTGTTTCACTGATATATAGGCCCATTTATGCATCCCAAGCTTAAATTTCAAGAATATCAATAACACCCTAGTTTGGAGATTGTGCCAAATACAAGCTCTTTAAAAACCAGAAACAGTGGGGGGGGAAATGAAGTATGAATAATCACCTTGAGATTTGGTATGCGGACAATCTGAAGAACTGTAATTATCAATGCAATACCCTGAATGACAGAAGATTTTTTTTTGAAAAAAAGAAGATAAATATGTTATTAATTCATATTCTCAATTTATTGGAAGTTTGCAAGGTTGCCACTCAGCAAACTGAGTTCAGGTTGCGAGAAATCCTAAATAGAAAAACTTCAATTTCTAAGAGAAGCTATATCAAAAGGGAGCAAATTTGATAAAACAAAGTGAAAGGTAACAGAACTATTCTTACAAGAATATCTTGACCAATCCAAGCAAATGATACATGTCTATAAACACCCCAAAGCACAGCAAACACTATGCAGAAGGGAGTAACAGCGAGTGTCAGATATGATACAGCTCCAAGGAATGGTATTTTCACATATGTTTGTCCAGCATGTTCAAACCATCTGAAACTATAAACAACATGTTCTGTCAGTTCTGTACACCACCCAACATCTTTGTATCAATGGTTGATAATTAGAAGCACAAGATATCTAACTCAACATGACCACCACAAATGCAAACAAAAGTCTACAAATTAATTACCAAATTCTTGTCTCACCTAAGGGTTTGCCTATGAGGAAACAAGGATAAAATACTTACCATGATAATAGAGCCACCAAGCAAGTTTGCAGTCCCTGAAAGAATACAAAGAATAAATATTCAGCTGTTACATCAACACAACAACACCATGCTGCAATCCTATGACTTTAGTTTGGTTGTGTGAACTGTTTTCATTTGCAAAATTCAAATTTCTTTAGCAATTTAGTTATTAAGTATTATTAAATAAGAGCACAACATAATCATCAACCTCATGCATAGCATATGCTAAAGACTTGAACAGCAAGCACGAAATTATCACCTTAAATATTAACATGGGTTACGTATACATGAGCACCGAACACCATATCATAGCCTCCAGAAGCACTTACATTGAGACTATCCATAGAGTGAGATACTATGATGAGTTTTTAATTGGCCCATAACGCATGACCCAACCAATTAACATATTGATTCAAGAAATTTAGAGTCAAATAAAATTATGGTCCACAAAGCATGGCTTGCATGTTCAAAGAAACAATTTAGAATCTAACAGATTACAATAAAACCCAAGTCCAAATAACGCAGCAGACTTGATTGCAATTTGTTCGACCAAAAAAGGAAAACAACAAATTTGGCGAGATTTGAGATCTAGGATTTGGTATATATTTTGAATGATTTAATTATAATAAATTATCTTTATTTTTTAAAAAATTATTTATTTGTAGAAGGTAACTATCATTATATTTATCTTTAGAAAATTTTCTTATTTTTCGGATTTTAAATTTTGAATTAATTTATAATTGATCGATAAAAAGGTGACTAAGACACCTATTGTAGTAGTTAAATATTTTGTTATTTTGATAATAAAAATTGAGAATCAAATGGTTTCTCTTTTATCAAATCCTAACTTTCTGTTTAGCCGCTTTTCTATGAGTTTCAGCATCATACTACATACATATCCCAAATAGCAAAATTCTAAATGTGATATTTCACCATTAATGATTTAATGTGCCTTAACCTCGATGACTGTGGAAGATATTAACGGATTTTCAATATAGGAGCAACTTAGATGTAACTCAAAGAAAGATAGAAATTATTGAAACCTGTACTCCTTCAAAAAGTATTCAATTCTCATTCCCTTCTTAATTTTCTATTCACACCCAAAGTTATCAAATGCGGATTGCAGCCAACCCCGAAAAAAGCTATAGTGCTATAGCGGGTTGCGGTTGAAAATAGCTGAAGAGATATATGATAGAAATAATGACAAAAAGGACCATTTTTTAAAGGCAGAAATAGCAAAAGTGACAGAGAAAGACACAGATAGACTAAAAAACTCTTAAAAATTTTCTGTTACACATTTAAATTTAGGTCAAAATTGACATTTTTCCATATGGCAGCAATATGACTGCGATTTGGCTGCAAATGCGATAGCAATGGCCACTATTGCGTTCCGGTGCGGCACGACGCGGTTTCTTGCGACGAGGCACAGCCACAACCATACGGCGCGACTCGCGGCGCGCGCAATTAACCACTATGTTCACACCAAAACCAAACCAAGGCCTAATGTCATTTTTTATATACAGACATAAATTTCATTAAGAAGAAAAGAGTACAAAGAAAGAGTATAAGACATCCTAACAAGAAAACAACAAGAATCTACTAAATTGAGTCATGAAACAGGGCATACCAATCTCTCTGCATGTCTAACAAAGAAACATCTTAACGAGATCATGAGCAGAATGTGGCACAGAAGATTAAAAAAATGATACATGACAGAATTGGGAATTGGGGAAGATGGTAAGGAAAGTAGCCACCCAAGATTTTTCAAGTGTCTTAAAGATTCCAAATAATGATGAGAACATTATGGTAATATGCATGATGTAATCAACAAGAATCAAGCCTGGAAAAACAATAACTTACCTCAACCCCACCAATGCAGAATAGAACCACCAAAACTTCAACAAACCAAGATGCCATGAATTTGTAAAGCATAAGCAAGAAACAAGAAGCAATAACAACAAATGAAATTGCTGCTGCAGTACTGATTTCCACATAAGCACTGGAACCAGCATTCTCTGTATTTACATATTCATCTGAAGCATCCTGCAGGTGTAAACTTTCTATATATCAGTAACTGGATTAATGAGTATTTAACTACGAGAAAAAAAGGAGAAGGAAATCTTCCTTTATAAAGAACAAAACTAGTTCATATCGAAATTCGAAACGAGAATAAACTTTTATTTAAGGAAGTCTCTGTAAAGAACCAATTCAACCCAAAAGCTTAAGCTATTGGGGGAGGCTACATTAATGGTTTTATATATCTCAACACGCCCCCTCACACGACACTTACCTGTGCGAAGAAAGAAATTCCACTAGAAAGAAAGTGAGGGGCGGTGAGGATTGAACCGGGTACACCGAGGCTCTGATACCATGTAAAGAACCAATTTAACCCAAAAGCTTAAGCTGTTGGGTGAGGCTACATTAATGGTTTTATATATCTCAACAGTCTCCATCACAGGTCTACAAGGAACACGAGCTTTATTGTTTTAATGAGTTGGTTTGTCTTTTCAGCATTTCTTCTTTATGTCTTTATTAATTTTTGTATTCCTTCTTTCATCACACTAATAATATTTCTTTTTCATTTGCATGAAGGGAACTAGGTAACCTTTAATAGCTTCTCCTGCTCAATGGAAGCCTCTCTAGCAGTCCACGCAGACCAATAAGAAGCACAGAGAATGGTACCAACGGCCATAAGCCATAAAAACACTTCTGCAACATCAACCATCGGACGCAGTGGAGAGTATAACTGCACAGACACTTAAGTGCAGGCGTTCATGCAGAAGTAAAAAGTATATCGTGTCAGACACAAAACCAGATCAGGTATCATAATATAAGGTAGCTAGTTTAGATATTCCTGTGGCAAAGGAAAGCCATAACTGATCACAAAAGAATAGACACATATTCATAGAGAAAGTGAGACATACCTATGGACTTGTTTTGTATATGATTTTCCATGTTTTCACCAGCATCTTGTGGAAGCATGACAGCAGGTATTCCAATATCAATATCAGTTTCATTCTCTTCACAAACCATCTTGAAAAGTTCTGCACAATAAGGACATAATATAGTTGCTTAAGACAAACACAATATAACCCCTTATTGCAAAATGCCTTTGTTTATTCTAACAACCAATAAGTGTAAAGAACCAATTCAACTCAAAAGCTTAAGCTGTTGGGTGAGGCTACATTAATGGTTTTATATATCTCAACACGCCCCCTCACACGAGAGCCCACTGGGCCAGGCCCACCTACCTGTGCGAACAAAGAAATTTCACTTGAAAGAAAGTGGGGGGCGGCGAGGATCGAACCCGGGACACGAGGCTCTGATACCATGTAAAGAATCAATTCAACCAAAAGCTTAAGCTGTTGGGTGAGGCTACATTAATGGTTTTATATATCTCAACAATAAGCAACAAAAGTTATTTAGCATTCTTTAAACTACAAACCACATAATCAGTTAATCACCTCTAACTGTAAAATCAGTAATGGAGAAAAGGAAAATGGAATAGACTAGAGATCTGAAAAAAGCTTTTTAAAAAAGAAAAAATTGCAGGCAAACACCTGTACGATAATTTATAATGAGGATGGCTGAAGCACCAGCTTCTTCAGCTATATTTGCCTTGGTTGTGAAACTACATTGTCCTCGGTGCACCAAAATGATCTCGCCAGTGAGCTAACAAAATTTCAAGGCGCTCCATATTACAAATTAATAAATATCTAAAAAAAATTTAGAGCTTTTAATCTGGACATCTATGCTTCACATGCAGAGGAGAAGGTGCATTCAGTAAGTTCTATAGCATAAATCAGAATACCTTGTTCTTAGGCTTGCTGCAACAATCAGGAGGGTCTGCAATGGCAACTCTAGTATGGTTAGCATGTTTTTCTTTCGATTCCAATGTAGGGCCAAATCTTGCACCGACACCGACATATTCACAGTTTTCCACACCATCAATCCAAGTTGGAACTTTAACCTATCAAAAGATATATTGGTGAAAGCTGTTAAGGAAAAAACTTATTCATACTTACACCTATCAATACACTATAAGAAAATAGTAACAGGCCACATAGTAGTTTGCTGAAAGCCTGAAGGATATAAGCTGAAAGATTTGCAGATTTCATTTTAAAGATTTGATAAAATATGCTTTTATAAGGGGGCGAACCGGAACAGTGGTAAAACTGTTCCTTTATGACTGAAAGGTCATGGGTTCGAATCCAGGAAACAGCCTCTTTGCAATTATGCAAGGGTAAGGCTGCGTACAGGGATTTCCTCCACCCCACACTCACTAATCGGGTTTAATGGGGAGTGGTTTTTTATAAAATATGCTTTTATCACTCATCCGGTCACCATCACCTTGTTCTCAGTCAAATTTTGAATACATTCAAGAACTCAATATTTCCCTCTTTCACTATAAAACAGACCATCAAGGAAGGTCAATCAAGAAAAATGAGGCATATGACTAAAAAAATTATGGGGTAAAAAGTTTTGGAGAAGAAAAAAATATTAATTAATAATAATTCAGGTCTTTGAGTGGCATCCAGAAACAAGTTGAGATGAGTCAACCTCAAGTGCCAAAGATGAGAGGTTGCATGATTGTTTGGACAGGCAGAGGGGGGAAATGATGAAATCAAAGATATACTCACAAAACTAGCTACTAAACTTATCATACTTGAATCACAATCTCCCCATTGAAAATGTTAGAGAATACTATGAGTTCTTAACTAAGCTAGGACTAGGAATTGCTTATTATGTAGTTAGTTTAGTCTGCTCCACAAACAGACTTGTAACTGTCTGTCATAAGGTTGCAACTGTCTCTAACAAATTCTGTTTTTAAGTGTTAGTTTTAGACTCTAGTTTAGATCCTAGTCTATAAATGTTGAGTTCCATATACAAGACAAATTAGAATACACAATCACACTTTCAGTTTCAGTTTCTTTCTCAGTTCTCTTTCTGTTTTTCTCTCTGTTCACACTATCCCAGAACTCTCTTTGGTTTACCTCACTGCATCCATGTACAATTTCTATAGCAAATCCCAGAAATCACCAACTACGCAACGATAATGAGGCAAAAAAGAATCACTGCACAATTTAACAGGCAGACACATCAGAACAATATCTAGATAAAGGAATTCTATTAAAAGGGCAAATCCCAATAAACAAAGGTTCCTTAAATTTATGAGGGTAGACATGAGGGTGATGGTACACAACCTTATTCTTAACTTTTCATAAAGAGATTATTTTCTAGACTCAAACGTGTGAGGGTCACAAAGGGTCCATATCACTGCTGGAAGCCTCGTCCTCAAAGGAATTCCATTGAAAAAAGCTTAATTAAATCACTACAGTTTTATTGTTTTTCACCCCATTTTTCTTAGCAAAATGAAAAGTTATGCTAGAGACTAAAAGAGCGAACCCGGAGCAGTGGTAAAACTGTTCTTTCATGACTAAAAGGTCATGGGTTCGAATCCAGGAAACATCTTCTTTGCAATTATGCACACTCGCTAGTCAGGTTTAATTGGAAGTGGTTTTTAGAGATTAATACATTGAAGAAAAAAAAAAAGGAATGTTTTTCCTTAACATCCTGATACGACAAGCAATCTAAAACATAATTGAACATCTTATATCCAAGAACAGAAATAGAGCATTTTAATTAGCATACACCACAGTATCATTCATTAGGGAAGGAGGGGGGCCAAAAAAAAAATCTCATATTTCCAAAACACAAAGCAAATATTTGAATTTTAATCCTACCCAACTCCTCAACTTTTCTTAAAATACAAAAAGAAAAAAAAAATCTTTTCCAAATCCTCTACTTGTTCCTACAGTTTCCCAGCATCCAAACAAACCAAAAAAAAAAAAAAATATCACAAAATAAAAAAACCGCAATAATGGCATTTTAGAACCAGCTCAGCAAGCAATTCAAAGTAGGAATCAAAGTTTTTTTTTTTTTTTTTTTTTTTTGGGGTACCAGAACAAAGTTGTTGTCACAGCCAGGCCTCTTGGGAGCAATATTATCAGGGTGTACTATGTCCCCAGCCAAACTCAAAGTGACAAGAAGCAACAACACATAGCATACAGCATATGAAGCTCCAAGTGAAACCATGCTGCTCAGAACTAAGAAATGAGATTGTAGCTGTAAATTTGAGGCGAGAAAACAAAAGGGGTTGTTGTATCCAAGGTAAAGATTTTTTCTTTGAAAAGAAAAATAAAAAAAAAAAAGAGAAGAAAGAAGGTACAAAAGAAGAAGAGGAATTGGGTTGGAGGGAGATAGCGGTAGAAAGAAAAAAACAGAAGAGAGAGAAAGTTTCACAGTGGATTTTGCATTTTATTTATTTATTGTTATTTTAATTTTGTGTCCCTTTGTGTCTGTCCAACGTACGAAGAAACATGAGGAAAACACCGCGTGGTAACCGTTGAACTATAACTTCGTCTACTTTGCGTTCATGATTTGGTGGGTTGGCCACGAGCTTCTTGTGTACGTGATGTTCACGCCGCGTTGAAGGGTGACTATGAAGTAAGGGATAATAAAGATAAGGTCGATTTATATATGGCACAGAATGAAAAATAATAATAATAATAATTGTATTTTAAAAATAAAATAACAGGATTTATGTATAATTAAAATATAAGATTATATTTATCTCATTTCACATAAAAATAAATTAAATTCCTACACATAAAAAAATAAAGGTGAATCTCACCTTTATTTTGTCTATCTTCTTTTATTTATGTGTCTTGTTTGTGATATTATCTCTCCTATATGAGATAATTCTTCTATAGCATGAAAAATAATTTCCCTCAAATATATTATCCAATTAATGTAAGTAGTTGTTCATATGATTCACGTGCAAGACAAAATCTCATAAGTTGCATATATATCATATGTCATTAATTGCACATCGAGTAGCTACGAACTAATATTGTAAACTCACTTTTTAATGTGTCCTTTCTTGGATTTTATTGGTGCTCAAAGCAAGGTCTTTAATATGTCTAAGACAACATATCAAAATAAATGGGACTCGTTCGGTTGTGTATTTTAACCCACCAATCTAAAATAATCTTCCCTAAATATTGGGCGGGTTAAATAAGTTATGGATGAGGTAATCTGTGGGGAATTCATATGTCACTTTTAATATATATATATATATATATATGGGGTTAGGATCATTTTACACCGGTGTAAGTTACACTCTCAATCTTGTCCACTAATCCCACTTATATCTAAAGGCTCAAATTTTTAAATAATGTAAGCCAATGGATACAAGTAAATCAATGATCAAGATTGAGTGTAAGAATATCCTGCTCCATATATATATTAAATATTAGATTATGGCTTGAGTAGTCTATGAGGGTGGCTATTATATGAGATAAAATCTTTTCTTTTAGGGCCGTAATGCTATTATTTTATCCGGAATGTTATTTTTTGTTCATTTTGATTAAGCAGATAAAAATTAACATAAAAGATAAAATAAAAAAATAAGCTTATTTTTTGAATTTAAATGCTAGTATCTATACAAATCAAACTAAATGTTTATGCAATTTTAGTTACAGAATGCAATGATGTATTCATTGGTAACTATTCACATGTTTGATATCATTATTTTGCTATATAATAATACCAGAATTAATAATTAATCTTAAGATATAATTTGTATAGTTATATTAAATGAAATTATTCTGTTATCTTTGACTTATTACTTGATACTAGTTTTAAACTTGAGAAATGTTTAGATCTTAGAAATTAGAAATAAAATATTAGTCTTACTATGTTTATTTTTTAAATATTTTAATTTTTCAACCCATCAACCCCAAACCGCCTCAGAATGAAATGAATTGGTATTTTTAATCCATTCATTAATGACGGTTCAAGCCGCTCATCTCATTTTTTGGCATGTTGAAGATGGATTGCTGCAGATTAACCCATTTTGCCACATGCTCAAATTGCACCCTAACCCCAAGTATTACTAATGTTTGGAAGAGAGAACACCATTTACGTTATGACCGGAACCAATTATAAACCTAGCTTGCCTCATTCTCATGGAGGCTAAAGGATGCAGCGACGATGATGGAGAATAAGTTGAGGTTTCCATAGAAGATGTTTATTCCCTAGAAAAAGAAGGGAATGGATGAAAAAAGGAATGATGGAGATGGTATCATATGGATGGAGATGATGTTGATAGGGCAGAAATGTGAACCGTTGAAATATAGGTATCATTGATATAGATTTCATGTTTCTCATATTATACCAAATTTCTTTGTTACATGGTAAGGAGCTTGGGCCCCTTTGATCGGAGGTCTCGAGTTCGAGCTTTGAGAATGGGAAAAAAAATTGATTTGGGAGAGCTGCCCCCGAAAGGGTCCGACAGTGCTTGATGGGGATTAGTCTTTGGTTACGGTTGGAAGATACCTTTGAATTTTTTTTTAAAATTCTCATATTATAAAAGATAAAATTATCTCTATATACATGTTAAAAGTGTGAGACTCGTGTTGGGCTATATGAAGAGGAAAAAAGAAATATATGAATCCCACATATTTTTATGTATATATAATGGATAATTTTATGGGTTTTCGTTTTCTCCTTTAACATGACACAACAAAGTTTCCTACACACATATCATTTTGTGGGGCCCACACTTTTAAAAAAAAAAATTAAGGCACGCAAAACGAATCTCTATAATATTACACAAACATTTTTCCTACAACATAACTCTTATAAAACCTTAATTTTATTTCCTATAATATAAGAAATGTGACACCCTCATGGGACAAGTGTGAGTCTTTGAATTTTTTTTGGAAAAACTATACCTCTTGCTTACTTTTTCCCATTTTCAAATTAGAGAATTGGGCGAGTATTTGCAATATGTGTCTTAGAATCCTAGTAATAATATATTACATTATGTGTTTGCAAACTAGTTGGGATGTACAAGTTACTTATATATATATATATATATATATATATATATATATATATGGGTTCATTTTTTCTGCAGTTATTGCAGATAAGTTATCTGTAGTAAGTCCAATACGACGTCATTTTGGGGCGGAAATCATAGTGTTTTTGTAATTTTAATTTATTTAAGGGTTATAATAGTCTTTATATTAATAATTTTTTAAGATTTTAATACCAAAATGATATCGTTTTGAGAATAAATGCAGATAACTTATCTGTATTACCTGCAAAAACATTTTTTCCCTATATATATATATAGGGTTTAAGTTTCCTTATGTTGTAGGATTGTAGGAGAGAAAAAAAAGTAGAGAGAAGTTAAATTTGGGTCTGCTATTTTATATTTAAAAAGAAAAGAAAAATTAATTGGCACGGAAATAGAATTTGTGTAGGAAAATGATTTACTCTCGTGTAGCATAAGAGTATTATTTTTCATATATATATATATATATATATATATATATATATATATATATATATATATATATATATATATATATATATGAACGCATGTGCAAGTTACTTAACTAGTTGCGCTTATGGTAAATATGTAATGTTTAATATTTAATTAATTAATTTTATATTTTTTAAGAAAATAATAATAAACTTATGTGAAAATATGAGTATTATTGTTTCACTTATTTAAAGTACAGTAGACTTTAAAAGAGAAAATTAAAAAATTATAACTGTTAATTATAAAATTGGGTTGGTTTTTTTTCCGGTCGACGTAGATAAGTTATCTATATTGAGCTCAAAACAACGTTGTTTTGGTACGCAAATCAAGGTATTTTTATAATTATAATTTATTTCAGAGTTATAATAGTTTTTCTCTTTATAATTTTTTTAATTTTTCAACAAAAAATGACATCATTTTGAGAGTGAATGTAGATAAGTTATCTACATTCACTATAGAAACATTAAACCTAAATTAGGGGAAAATGTGTATCATTTTAAAGAATGTAAAGTTGTGTTATTTTAAGTGAGATAAAGAGATAGATAAAGGAGGAGAGATAGTGAACAAAAAAATATAAAGAGTTCCAAAACTATTTATATTACTGTTTTAATAAATAATTACGAATACATAGCAATTTCATAATTATCTACGAATCTATAGTAGTCATTCACGCCGCCCAAATTAGGCATGACTATTCACGCCCAAATTAGGCGTGACTCTCAAGTCTCAAGGCATTCACGCCCAAATTAGGCGTGAATCATCTGGTGTTGACATGTAGCAAAAAAAGTTAACTTACGAACCGTAAAACTTTGGAAAGCCATAACTTTTGACTCGGGTATCTAACTTAAATGATTTGTTTTAGATTTCACATAACTTATCGAGATATACGTAATGATAACTCATTTGATATATTTTATCTTTCACAAACACAATTCAAATTTGCAATAATTGTATTATGGATTTATCATTTAACATGATCACAAAAAATTTTCTACACACATTCCATTTTTTGGGGCCTACAGCAAATAAAAAAAACTCTGGCACGCAAAATGAATCTTTATAACATAACACAATCACTTTTCCTACAATATAACTCTTATAAAAACCCTTGTATTATATAGTGTATTACAAAAAAAATTAAATAATCTTGTACACTATTTTTTTCAAACACTTGGTAGAAATATATATTTTAATATGACATTGCGTATCCTTATTTATAGATGAGTTAATCTACTTTGGTGCCTTCTTTATAGTATCATTGTTGCAAATTTGAATTGTGTTTGTGAGAGATAAAATATATCAAATGATATGTCATTGCGTAGATCTCAAAAATTTATTTGGAATCAAAAAAATAATTATCTCGTTCGGATACCCGAGTCAAAAGTTACGGCTTTATAAAGTTTTACGGTTAAATTATTAATTTTTTGTGTCATGTGTTAACACAGATGATTCACGCCTAATTTAGGTGTGAATGCCTTGGGAGTCACGCCTGATGTGGGCATGAATAGTCACGCCCAATTTGGGCGTGAATAACTACAATAGATTCGTAGATAGTTTCGAAACTGCTATATTTTCGTAATTATTTATTAAAATAATAATATTTTAATATTTTTTGCCTAAAGGTGTGGGTCTCATTTCTTTATGAGAGTGAAATGACATAAGTTGTGTTATTTAAAAAGATAAACACATTTTCCATAAAATTAATGGATAAATCTTAACAACTTTATTATTTTTATTTTTATAAGTGGACGGTTAGCCCCAACAAAACAAGAAACAGGGAATTGTTTACCAAAATACTATTTTTTTAATCAATTACAGTTTCAGACTTTTTCTTGCATTTATCAATTTTAAAAGAATAAAATCGTACTTTGGTGAAGATTAAATTCTTGTGATTCCCCATAAAAAAATGCTTGTAATAAATTAATCATCTTAAGGATACTCTCACATCTAAAATCGTCTTGCATTTATCAAATGCTAGACAATCTCAAAAATTAGGAAGATTTAATAAATTAATCAAATGCTTCTTAAGGATACTAATAAAGCGATAACTAAGACCCAACTTATTTAGTCATGAAATGTCAAATTATAAAACAGCTTAGCATCTCACTAAAATAAATAATAGTAAGCATATTAACGCATAAACTTATAATACGAGGTATGTGAAGGTTAAAGTGTGAATGTTTTTACCACACAAAAAAAGTGTGAATGTAAAAGTGTGTGCAAGTATTTATGATTTCTATTTTTCTTAAAAAGAAAAAATACAGATTAAGAGGTCATATACGTAGCTCACATGTTTTGTGTAATTATTATTGGGATTAATATTTGGGAAAAATGTTTATCATTTAAATGACACAACTTATCTCCTTTCACTCTCACAAAGAGGTGGGATCCACATCTTTATTTTTTTTGTTAACTCTCTCTCCTCCTTTATCTATTTTTTTATCTCTCTTAAAATGACACAACTTTACATCCTTTAAAATGATACACACTTTATCCTTAATATTTTTTATATTATAGGAGATAATTTTATCTTCCTACACACATATAAAAATACGTGCAACTCATTTTTATATATGTGTAAAAAATAGTTTTATCTCCTATTATATGAAAAATATTAAATATTATTAATTATTTTTGAAGAAAAAAATAAAAACAAGTTTTGGTAGGGTGGTTCCTTCACACCACTTGTGTTGAGAATAGTGTGTTGCGCGTGGGGGAACGTTTGATGTTGAGTACACGCGTTACCGGCTACCTTCGGAGACAGTATTTGCATCCGTATGACCGTACAGATAAGACTAAACTGCAGTACGACCGATTCAAGAAAATTCAGACTTCAATCAGCTGCATTCGGTAATATCTTTACCCCCTTCCCTGTCATTACTTTAATATATATATATATATATATATATATATATATATATATATATATATAAGGTAGGATAATTTGATACTAGTGATAAATTTTAAATTTAACATGAGATAATATTTTTCCGTTAGATCAAAAAAAAATATATATATATATATATATATATATATATATCAGAGTCATTTTCAAACAGTTTTTTGATCTAACGGCTCTCGTTTTGAGATGAGGTGTCAAATTTGAAATTTGAACCGGTGTCAAATGATCATATATATATATATATATATATATATATATATATATATGTAAAGGATTTCTCCAGGATAAATTAATCAAAACCGTAGTTTTGGAACTCAAAACGACGTCGTTTTGTGGCAGAATTCTATATATATATATTTTTATATATATATATATATATATGTAGATTTGTAGGGTTATATTAGTCTTTACCATTATTATTTTTTAATCTTAAAACTCAAAATGATTTCATTTTGAGCTCACTGGAGATAAATTATCTCCGGTGACTAGAGAAATACTTTTCCCTATATATATATATATAAGATTATATTTATATATTTTTTATTTATAAAACCTTACAAATTATATTATTTATTATGGGTAAATATACTATTTAAGCAAATAGTACATGTAGTACGTAGTATAGTATGTAAAAGTTTATAAGTAAAATTTTTTTAGATATAACCTCTCCTTATATTTATATAAGGGTAAAAGATATATATATTTTTCCAATCAATTGAGATAAATTATCTTCAGAAATTTAAAATGACGTCGTTTTGTGAAAAAAATTAAGATATTTTTATAATTATAATTTATTACATGATTATATTAATCATTATCATTATAATTTTTTAATCATGTAACATTAAAATGACTTCGTATTGGGGTCAATGGAGATAATTTTATCTGTAATAACCGAAGAAATAATTTTTTCTATATATAAACGGATTAATTATTTTTACTCTAGTATAATAATTAAGAAAATTAATATACTAGTATAATAACCAATGGTATTATGACACGCGCATATAAGATGTAGACGCGAGTTCAGGGTGAAGTTTTTAGGTTCCCTTAAGTAGGGCCCTCGGATGGGAACAGGTTAATGACAAAGCATATCCACACATGACACACGTACCACTATTCATTGATGGTTGGGATCACACGTGTGCAGATTCACACATGTGGGGCCCCTACTTCAATTTGGCCCAATTGCTCACCAGTCATGATGACTCACGAGAGATAGACACCAGCCCATTAGTGCGACAGTTTCTGTGCTTTTTTTTATTCACTTTTCTAAATATGGGATTAGTGTTGTTTTTTTTTTTTTTTTTGTACAATAGTGTTTTTATTTTTTTTAAAGGATCTATAATTGTGTTACTTTAGTCAAAATTATTATATTTTAGTACTCACGTGGAAAGACGTATCTTTTTCAAAAAAAAATTATTATATTTTATTATGAGAGAAACAAAAATCTCTGTAGGAAAAAGTAAGAGTTTTTTAATTTAAATATTAAATAAAAAACATTAGTTTTAACTAAAATAACTATCCTTTATAAGGAGAAATATTTTTCTCTTAAATATTGTTTGTTTGACACACTTTTGTCTATATATATAATGGGACACAATTATTTTTTCACTTGCATCTAATTAATAAATTAGAATAATTATATGTAAGTAGAAATTAAAATTTGATATAAGATTTGTTTTTCTTATATATAAGTTGTTTCTTTCTTATAATATGATATTTATATTTGTATACTTTTTATTATTTAATTATAATAAATCTCATCTCTTTTATTATATATCTAGGTATATCATTTCTTTGACTATTAGATGTTCAGCAATAAATCTTATATAATTTATGATCCCTCGCATTTAATGCTTTTACCCACTTTGTATGGTTATCATTCACCGAATTTATTTGATGGACGTCAAGCAGTTGGAGAAAATTAAAGCCCATATAATTTTAATTTATTTTTTTTAACAAGAAAAATATTAACAATATGTATTTTTTTTAAATTGTTTATTGTTTTTTATCTCATGTTGGTTTTATTAAATAACTTGGGTCATGTATAAAAAAAAAACTTGGATCCAGTTTATTATAGTTAGTTAGTATAATATTTCATTTGATAATAAAAAATCTCAAAAAACAATATTAAAAATGTCTATAATAGCCTTCTTTTACACAAATATAAAATAATGTATACTTTTAAGTGATGTAGACGCATGGCTGATAGTAGTATTATAGATATGAATTTATAAAAAACTTTATATGTGATAATATATTTGATATGGATAAAATATAGTAGGCCTGTTAGAAGCTCAAAGACATACAAACGAAACCTAATCTCATGAAGGCCCAGAACTAGGCGCGATGGCCCTTATCGCGCATAACGCGACGCAATGCCTCCATCGCGCATGAAATCACCTTTTAGCATAACTTCAGAGGCAAGGAAGCTATCTCAAAAACTAATATGAACCCACTGTGCCTTTGTACTAATAAACAAGGGCAACACCAGCTTCCCACTACTCTATCAAGGTAGCCTGACATTAAGATATAAGACTATAGCCAAACCTGCAGCCCATGAACGGCCAATTAGAGGCCATACCACCTTCTGAAGGAGGCATCAGAACCACTACATAAACAGATGGTACATGCCCAGATATTATCATCTAATTAAGTACGAATATACATACACCTGCAATTGATACTGAATTGAGCGTCGGAGAGACATCACAGGTACCCCTCAGTCTGAGACACAGCGCCAAAGGAGAACTTGAGTCCTCACATCATCAATCACTACCTCAAGCCCAGAAAGCAGATCATCCCAAAGGCCTTCTCCGTCAATCGCGTGTGATTTGACCCGGTACGTATTGACCAGCCCATACTGTATTTTTTCTGATCTATATCATATACTAAATTTAGAGTATCTATATTAGTCATTTTCAATGGACTAATGTGAATATTCTTTGAATTTCTGAAGAACCACAATTTCAAAGAATTAGAATTTCAGTTGAACTATAAGTCAATTTTTTTTTTCTAAGGAATTAAAATGAGTTTCGTATTTTTTGTTGAGGATTCAAAAGGATATTTATTCTTATATATATATATATATAATAATAATAATAATAATAATAATAATCTTTTAAGTTTTTTGCATGTTATCGCTGACAAAGTTTATCGTAAGGTGGATTTTATAACAACTCCACAGGTGTTGTATACTTGTATGTGTTCATCATGGTTGCACGCATTGTCCCTGCACAAGCTGTTAGTGGTATTGAATACCAATTTATAGGTCAAGAACATAAAGATTTATAGCATATAGGTTGAGCTGTTAGGCAGTCAATCATTACTTCGCAAACTCAATCATTGGTTCAACATTTCAATCATTGGGTTCAATTCAACAGTTCCTACACCGGTCATTGTTTGTATTACCGATTAATGATATTTTAGTTGGTATATGAAAATTGAGCGGGTGGGATTGAGAGCTCGAATTGCCTCGTGTGAATACTTGTGGTTTATCCAAAAAAAATAAAAATTATTTGTATATTATATATCTTAATTAAGCCCACCAATAAAATTATTACATACTGGATAAAGTGTGTATTAAAACTTAAAAATTTATTTGTAAGCACACAATGTTCAAATTTTATCTGTATTGATTACTTTTATCATGTTACAAAAGAATATTTTAGTAAATTTTTTGATTTTAACATAAATCTTATTTTTCCAAATTGAAAAGATAAATTAATTAGGATGCATAGCTGTATATAAACTGATTGGAATACTATCATACTTCACTGTGTGTGCAAAATGCACACACAAATTTTTTGGAAAAAAATATATATTTTGATCTCTTAAAAAAAAGTCGACTCATGATTCTTTTAAATTCCAAAATAGACCCATATTAGTCTTTTTTAGAGATTAATGTAAGTCTTTTGAATTTTAGAGGATCATGATTTTGATTATATGTGCCTATTTTTGATTTTTGAGGAATCACGGATAGATTTTTGTTTTCCTAAAAGATTAAATTGAGGCCCGTAATTTTTGTTGAGGACCCAAAATATTCTATCGTAACAGTTTAGTTCACTTTTGATTATTTTTTTTTATTAAGTTAAAGTTTTTTTATATTCTTTTGTATTTTAATATTCTAAGTGTGCAAACATTAAAAAAAAAGTCTAGGTCCGCTGTTACTTCAATATAACAAAAAAATTGCTTGTTTGAGTGAGTAAGAAGTGAGAATGTAGCAAGAATTTGAAACAAAAAATAATTTACATTTATTTGATATAACAAATAATGAAAATGTAAAAAACTAAAACTAAAAATTAGTTCTATTCTGAATCATTACTTAACTTTAAAACTATTTTCACTTTTAATTTTTTTGAAAGTGGTTTACTAATACAAAATAGCTCATACGTTTTTTTTTAAGCCGAGTAAAATATACCACAACACAAATTAAATAACTGAAATACGACGAGTTCTACAAATAGAAGCTAAATTTGCATCAAATAACAGACCAATTCAAAGAGGAGGGGAATTAAAAACACAAAAATCATCAGAATTAACATTTATAAAAAAAAAAAATTGTCAGCCAATTCTCATAACAGTTTCCTTCTTTGAAAATATGAACCAGATGAACTCTTCAATCCTTATGAATCCATGTGCGTAATCAAGAAATCATATGATTCTCGCGAACTGCATCACCATCACTAGTGAGCATAGCAATAGCTGATTTAAAGTCACTCCACCATCTTCCCAAGCTAGTTGCAAACCCTTTAAAATATCCCATAATTATGCAGTAAGAGCATCACAACTACCAATTCTATAAGCAAATCCTTTTAACCATTGACCGACATCATTTCTAATAACACCACCACAAGCTGCTAATCTTTGATTATCATTAACCGCTCCATCAGTATTGATCTTTACCCAATCGCTTCCAGGAGCCTTCCAACAAATCAAATATCCGAATGGGACAGATTATTTTGAGTTAAATTAATCTTATGAAAAACATCTTGTATATCTCTCACCTTGATTATCATTGAGTGAATCTTGTATTGATAATCACTTGGATGATACAATAGTGTTATAAATTGTCGAAGCCTGGAAGCATTACTGAAATTTTTTGTTTTCTTTTTTTTTGGTACAGAAATTTTTTGTTTTCTAGTTATGTAATGAAAGGTTCTAATCAAGTATAGTTTTTACTACCATGTTCATTGATTTGGTTTTGAACAGTTTGGCAGTGTGAGCTTTTCAACGCACCTTTTTTCGATATATATATATATATATATATATATATATATATATATATATATATATATATATATATATATAAGCCTTGAACATGTGATACCATTGATATTTTTTTATCTAACGGCTCTCAGATACGGTGTCAAACTTTAAATTTGACACCGGTGTAAAGGATCCTACCTCATATATATACGGCTCTCAAATACGGTGTCAAACTTTAAATTTGACACCGGTGTCAAAAGATCCTACCTCATATATATATATTGTATGAAAACTTCAACAACTAAAAAACTCCGAAAGTTTTCTCAAAATTACTTATTTTTTCTTCAAAATTTTGAATTATTTACTCTCCTAAATTTTGAATTATTTACTCTCCTAATTTAAAGTTTCTTTATCGTTTACTCCCGTAAGTTATGGGGTAAATGATAAAGAAATTTTAAGTTGAGGTAAATGATAAAAAAATTTTAAATAAAATTATAAATGATTCAGAATTTTTGAGGAGGGGATAAGTGATTTTAAAGGAAACTTATGGTGGATTTTTGAAGTTTTTTTTTTTTTAAAGATATCAACTGATATCTGAAATCCTAATAAATTTAATTAATCTAATTTTGGATTTGGATTTCTCCGTTCTCTCTGGATCATGACTCTCCATTCTCAAAAACCAAACTCATTGCTCTTCAATAAATCAAATCATGAGTAAACCCTGAGTTTACTCAATAAATCAAATTATAAGATCTAATTAAGTCATCGCCTGAGTAACAACTTTCGGTTGAGATATATAAATTTAGTATACTTAATTTGAGTACACTAAATCAATAAAGTATAGATGCATCATTAACATGTTAATGAATATAATATTTGTCATATAGGATACCAAAAACAAAAACAAAAAACAAAAAACAAAATAATATTTGTCATATTCTATGTTAGATTCCTTTTTGCGATTGTACTAGAATGTTTAGAATCCAACAACATTATCGAATCCGTAATATATTATTATTTTTCGAAAGAGGTCCAAGCATTCATAGTTTGATCCACCACCAACAATATTATATTGAAAATTATGGTAACTACCATAACTTATTTCCACTTTTGATCCCAACGAACAAACGGAACCATTAATTTATGTGACAATTAACAAAGATATTCTCAAAAAGAAAAATAATAGCCCCCGGAATATAAAATTCACACTCGCATCACGGATGGTGATCTATTAATAATGAAAAAGAAATTTAAATTTAAAATAATAATAAAAATAAAAATCACATGAATTATGTGAGAATCTTTTATGAGAGATTACAATTACCCTTACGTAAATAAGAATTTTTTAGGCTCTTAATAAATCAAACTTACATTAATGGATAATGACAATTATTAGATGCTGTAAGCACCATTATCATCACGGATTTACATTTATAAAACCCACATCACATTATGTAGCTATCATTATTACGTGTAAGAAAAAGTTTTTCATTGCCTATAAATAAGTTTTTCTTCTTTCAATTAGAATAAAGGAATAAAAGAGCGTTCAATTGCACTCAATGATACAGAAATAAAAAATTAAAGATAATGTGAATGGACAATTTTTAATGGTAAAACAATAATGAAGGAATTTTCATGGACCAAATTGTTTAATCTATACTCATAAATTCAAAAAAGTGTGTAAAATTATAATTTGAATCTAATAGTTTTTTTTTTTTTTTGGAAATGAATCTAATAGTATAAATATATAAAAGTTACATTCTTAGTTGATGTAACTTATATTTAGTGATTTTAATTTTTTTAATGCAAGTCATTCAATACAAATGAATTAACGATCAAGAATAACTAGGAAGCACGGACACTTGTAAAATCAGGAAGAGTCGGGTCCGACACGGTGTCGGACACGTGGTTGACTTTTTCCGACACGTTGACCATTCTGACACGCGAATTTGACCGTGTCCGACACGGTCAAATGGTATTTTCATATTCTTTTTTAATTTTTTTTTGTTTAATTTTTTTTAAAATTAAAATATATTAATAAAGCTTCCACCTGATCATATCAATTTTATTTTTTTGTCTTTTTTCCCCTTAAGTAGGTAAGAGATCATCTCAACATTATTGTTGTCAATTCCTATTACGCTCTTGTTGTATCTCATTCTCTCTGATCTCTCTCTAATATGATTTGTTCTCTCTATCTGATATTATATCTCACATCCCAATTTTTATTTTTCTTATTAAAGCTTCTATCTTTATAACGTGTTGATGGGTATTATTAATTTAGTTTGATTTTTTTTGTTATATTATTAAATATTAAATGAAATATAAACTATATAAATTAAAAATATTATTTAATGTTAAAATGTGTCCGAACGTGTCAAAATCCATAATTTTTTAGGATTGACGTGTCGAAGTGTCGTGTCATGTTGTGTCACGTGTCGTATCGGTGCTAAGAATATATATATATATATATTTAATATCAGTAATTATAAGTATTTTATTTAATAAAAAAACATTTGGTTAACTTCTAAAGTGTAGAAAAACCTTTTTATTTTCCCGGTTCTACACCCATTAACTTCAATCACTTAATTACCGTTTTTGAGTTAAATGAATTTGGGCAGAGTGTATCACAAATAATTAATTTTGGGGTTTTAACAATTTTTGTATAATTATAATCTTGCTCCAAAACTCTTAATATTTACACTTTTACCTCAAGTTAGGACTTAACTAAAAATTAAAAATTTCACTTAATTTAGCCTCTCAATTAACTCATTAATTCCCCTTTGCCAAAATATAATTTGAGTTATTATAATATGTGTGGTGGTTTTCGACTTTTCGTCGTCCATATAGTGGAGAAAGCATAGTCATGACGTGTCACTTGCAAAGTGTTAATGCTCGTAAAATAGTGTAATGCGCCAAAGAGAAAGACAATGGCCAAAGATACTTCTCTTAAGGATAGAGAGTGACATTGATAATATCACGTGAGGAGGACATTTTGTTTAGCAATAGGGCGTGGGGGTTGGGCCATGTATTGACTCCAAGATTCTAGAGTCCAAAACAATTGTCAACAATTAAATTAGTAAACCAAAGAAATATGGAGGAAATTACAAAAAAATAATAAAATAAAATAAGAAAGAACATAGGAGAACCATAATATCTATCGTGAAAACATAATGACACACCTTCTCATATTTCTTTAGTATTTTTCAAATTGCAATGACTTTATGTAATATCCCAAATTTATAATAATATAATATAATAATAAAATATAATAATAATAAAATTAGGGAAAAGTGTTTATCTTTTTAAGTGATACAACTTATTTTCTTTCATTCTTATAAAAAGGTGGGACCCACATCTTTATATTTTTGTGTCCACTCTCTCAACTACTTTATTTATCTCTTTCTCTCACTTAAAATGACATAATTTTACATCCTTTAAAATGATACACGCGTTTCCCATAAAATTAATAAAATAAATAGAAATAATGAAATTAATTTTAATAATGTGTACCCTTACTTCTACTTTATGATGTTAGATATATTGGACTTAGCATAAAGTGGTGTTATACGCTTTGACATTGTTTGTTATTGATTGTTAGTAATATTGATTTAATTGATAATGATTTTTATTTAATTTTCTTTTGTAACCTTTAAGATATATCAATGATAATTTTTTTTAAAAAGTAATATTGATAAATTTCTAAAAATAATAATAGTATTTTGAGCCATAAGAAAACTAAAAAAAAAGACAAATAATCATGGGTTGAAAAATAATCATAAGAAGAAAAGGGAAAATAATTTTAAATCCTACAAAAAAAAAGAAGAGAATTCGTTGTCCAAAGTTTAACTCTGAGCCCAAAACTTCAACTATAAATGGAGGCGTAGCTTAACCCTAACAATCCTTAGTATTTCTCTTATTCTCCTCTACCACTCTTTCTTCTTACTTCAAATTTTTATTTTTATTTTATTATTATTATTATTATTTTTGGTTACCAACCGCTTCTCTGCTCAAATTACTTCCTCTTCTAGAAGTTAACAAACACGGAGACGAGGTAATCTTAATCCATAGGTAATCATAGGTTATCTTTTATATGAAATTTTGGGTGTAATCTTTATCTTTAGGTAGTAATATATATTTGGTTTGATGTAATCGTAAACCCTATGTGTTCTTAAGTTAGTTTTGTACGAACATTTTTTATAGGTAATTTTTTAAATTTAAATTACTACATGTGATAATTAGAATATATGTGAAAAGATTTATTATTTTGCAAATTATGATTATGTGTGATATATGAATCTTATGATTATGATATGAAAATTGATTTATGAGTGATATATGAATCTTATGATTATGTTATGAAAATCGATTTATGTGCAATATATGGATCTTATTGAATAAATTTAGAAATTATGATTATGATATGAAAATTGATTATGTAAATGGATCTTATTGAATGATTCTATAAATTATGATACTTTTAAGGAAACTTTCCAAATATGAGATAGATGATTGAATTTGAAATTTTGTGTGATTGTGATTAATAATGGCATGATAGTTTTAGGATGGTACCTCTTAAAGTGATAAACACAATTTTTGGGAAGAGATCTCTCTTCATACTAAAGGTACACTCAAATTTCAAAATTACAAAGAGGTCTTCTTCTATAATAAGGTGGGCAACACTCAAATTTCAAAATTAAAAAGGTACAAAGATTCAAAATTCCCTCGTCACACTAAAGGTACACTCAAATTTTACCAACAATGGTGGTTATAAAGATTCTTCTTTAAAGAGATCTCTCTCTCAAATCTCTCTTTAGAGGATTCACACATTCACACAATGTCTCAAATACTTCTATCACGAAAGGTTTATTCTAATTATATTGGTGAGAAGAAACCTTACACCTTCTTCTAGAGTCTTCTACTATAATGGGTGGGCAGGATTTATTGAGGTGGTTGTGTCTAGATATTGAGTCATGCACCCATAAATGAAGTACATGTTTAGCTTCCAAGCATTAAAGGAGGAACATACCTCAACAAATCTCTCCCTTCAAACTTTAATGCGTTGAGTTTAGTAGTTTACCAGTCGAGACTTAGCATCCCGACATCTTGTTAACTCTCCTAAAAGAGAGTTAATTTAGTATTTTTATGATGAATTAGCTGCATAAATTCTATATTTGTTGTCTTATTTGCATGATAATTTAGCTAAATATTACATATTCATGATTAAGTGTATTGAGATGACTAAGTATGGAAAATGAGTTGAATATTCTTGATTTTGTGTAAGAATAAATGACTTGGTGAGTGATTTCACTTTGTAGGAAAAATTGATGTCCAAGTGCTGCACCAGAAAAGCTGATGAGGAAATCAATGATATAGCAATCGAGACGGCAAATCAACAAGGACGTGAGAATAATTCAAATTCAAAATTCAAAAGTTAGTGAAAGTTTCTAACAAAGGATAACTCACCGTAAGCAAGGGATAAGGCCGTCTTTGAAGATTAAACCACATTTCATATCCCAAAAATCAAGGAAGATAGGCTCTTATCTTCAAAGCAACAATATTTTCAGATTAATTAAATAAGATAAGACCCTATCTGATCAAGTGTTAATAGCCTTAGCCAAAAAGGAGAAAAAGTAGGGATGAGATAAGGTTGTAACAACATAATTCATGGATTAAATGCCTAACCTTTAGGCCCAAGAAACCAACTATTTTTCCTATTTAAGGAGGACTTCACCAAACGTTGAAGTAAGTCTCGGACCACAAGGATTAAAGGTAATTTCACATAGAGTTTAGAGAGAGGGAGAAGTCCTAGCAAGTTAAAGTCAGATAGCAGCATCTTGCTATAGCATTGCTAAGGAGGAATCTAGTCACAACATAGTGTTATAGTTTTAGAATCTATCCCAATATTTTCCCTTCTTTTTCTTTCTTTTTTCTTTATTTCCATCATGAGCTAAATAGCTTTTAGGTTGGTTGATAAAGTACCTACGCTATAATGTTGTAATAGATGCCTAAGTGTAGAATTTTATTAATTTTCAATTAGTTATTTAATGAGTATGCTTATTTCATTCATGTGTGCATGTCAAAATATACATATATAATATTGAGGAGACTGAGGCCAATAGATTTTCGAATCCAAACCCTTCTTGAATAGTTTAGATTAATTAGGTTAAAAAGATAACTTAATTTAGTTATGGGTGGAGAGATCTTTCACACCATATAACCTTAGAATTTGAACATAATGAATTCAACAATTAATTTGGCCAAAGATATGTGAGAATTAATTATTGGGTATATATGTAAGGTTGGCGAGAGTCCCTACATACATTAATGTTCGGTTACTAATTGAAGTTAATAAAGTCTATGCTATAACATCATTACAATATTGTTGTATTTTTCACATACTTTAATCAATTAATTTAATTTGCGATTTTCTTTAGTTTAGTCAGTACTTTTCTTTAATACCGACTTATCATTCTGATAGCATATGTCAGGTTGGGTCTAGTACATACCATTGCATACATCAAGCTTTCGATTGCTGACTAGTATGAGATCTTTAGCATCTCATCTTTTTCCTCATCAGTCCTTAGACACTGCCTGTGACTTAGCTTTATGTGTTCAGCCAGGGGAGTGCTCACAATCTTGGCTTTATCCATGCTAAATCTCTTCAATATCTAAATCTCTTAATAAGTTATTCATTCATCTAAGATATTTGAAAATTCACTTGAATGCTTCCCAATGTTCCCGATCGGGATTAGATAAATACCGGCTTATCATTCCAATAGCATATGCCAGGTTAAGTCTAGTACATACCATCGCATACATCAAGCTTTTGACTGAAAACTAGTACGAGATCTTTAGCATCTCATCTTTCTCCTCATCAATCCCTGGACACTGCTTTTGACTTAGTTTTACGTTTACGGCCAGGGAAGTGCTCAAAATCTTGGCTTTATTCATGCTGAATCTCTTCAATATTTTCTCAATATAATTTTATTGAGACATCCATAGTAGTTTTCTCGGTTGGTCTCTTATAATCTTTATTCCAAGAATTTGCTTTGTAGGGCCAAATTCCTTCATTGAAAAAGATTAGCTCAACGCTTTCTTTAGGGCGACAATCTTCATTTGATCTTCCCATACAATCAATATGTCATCAACATACAAAAATAAAATGAGAAAATCTTCGGCCTCCAACCTCTTAACGAATGCACAGCGGTCATCCTCTGTCTTCATGAACTTGTGCTCGGTCATGAAGAATTCAAACTTCTTATACCATTGCCGAGGTGTTTGCTTCAAGCTATACAAGCTCTTTTTTCAATTAGCAAACATGATATTCTCTAGCTACCGCACGAACCCTTTATGTTGCTCCATATATATCTCCTTTTTTAGGTCACCGTTAAGGAATATAGTCTTTATGTCAATTTGCTCAATCTCTAAGTCAATAGATGTTGCCATAGAAAATACCACTAAGACTAAAGTCATCTTAATAACAAGAGTAATTATTTTATTAAGATCTACACCTTTCTTCTAATTGTAGCCTTTTATTACAAGCTTAGCTTTGTATCTCAACTTTTGGCTGGTCCCTCATGCTTGATTTTATAGATTCATTTGTTCTTTAGAACTTGTCTTCCTTTAGGCTGATCGGTCAACTCATAAACTTGATTATCTTGCAGAGACTTCATATCTCATTGCATTGCCTTTTACCATTCATTCTGATCAAGGCTTGACATGGCTTCTTCATAGCTTTGGTGTTCTCCTTCTTCAGCCACCACAATATACTCATCAGATGGATAACTAGTGGGCCATCGCCTCACTCTTATAGAGTGTCTTATTTTTGGTCGGTTAGTTTGAGAGTCCTGCACATCATTTTCTTCTAGGCGATCGGCATCACCATGTACTTCATTACTACCGACCAGTAGCTCTTCATCCCGTCGATGTTCTTTTCACAATTTTCTTACCTTGTTTTTTCCTAGACATGGGGAACATATTCTTCATGCTGGTCGGTAACACAAATTTTGGGCTTCGAGATATCTTTCATGATCTCATCTTCATGGAAAATAACATCTTAGCTTCTCACAAATTTTCTGTTGGCAGGATCCCGAGATATATGCATTCTTTAGTCTTGGCATCAAATTTCACATTCTCATCTTTGGGAATATGTACAAATGCCCGACAAATAAACGTTTTCAAATGATAATGGGTTACTTTTTGACCGGTCCACACTTCATTTAGAGTTTCTCTTTCAAGTGGTCTGGATGGTGACAAATTTATTAAGTCTACAGTCGTTCAGATGGCTTCACACCAGAATGATTTAGGAAGCTTAGCATACATGAGATAACAAGCATCTGACCTTTCTTCAATTGTTCTATTCATTCACTTGGAAACTTTGTTTAGCCGATAAGTCATGGGGGGCATCTTCTCAAGCCTTATACACCCCGTCTGGCAGTAAGCATCAAATTGGCCACAATATTCTCCCCCATTAATCGATTGAACCATTTTCAACTTCTTACCAGTTTCTCTTTCTACCATGACATGAAATTTCTTGAATGCTTGGAGAATCTGGTCTTTAGATTTCAATAAGTACACCTACACTTTGTGGGAATGGTCACCAATAAAAGAAACAAAATATTAAACCTCACATAGCGATCTCTCTCCCATGGAGCAGGCATTAGTGTGGACAAGGTCAAGAATATACATGTATCGTCTAGATTGATCCGGTCAGACAAAGGATACTCTATGCTGCTTTCCAGTAAGCACAATTCTCCCACTGGTATAAGTTGATCATGTCCACACACACACACACACACACACACACACACACACACACATCTCTCCCATGGAGCAGGCATTAGTGTGGACAAGGTCAAGAATATACATGTATCGTCTAGATTAGACACACACACACACACACACACACACACACACACACACACACACACACACACACACACACACACACACACACACACACACACACACACACACACACACATCAGACAAAGGATACTCTATGCTGCTTTTCAGTAAGCACAATTCTCCCACTGGTATAAGTTGATCACACACACACACACTCCATATATTATATAATATAAAATTATAAACAATATAACCAATTAGTAAAGTTGGTCTAGTGCTAGTTGTTTTAAGTTACACACCACAAACAATTTTCAAGAATTTACATTACAGTTGATGCCGATTGTACGTCTTATATTTTCTCTTTATCCCTATCCCCCCCCCCCCCCCCCCCTTCAATGCTATCTATTTCTTCATATGTCTAATTTTTCTCCAATGCTTTTATCTCTATTCTCTTCTTTATTTTTTCTCCTATGTTCTTATCTCTATTTTCTCTCTATTCTCTTATCTTTTTTTTCTTTTTTTTGCTTCTTCTTATCTCTCTTTTTTTTCTCCTATGTTCCTATCTTTATTCTCTCTCTATTCTCTTATCTTTTTATTCTCTCTTATCTTTATTTTTTCTTCTTCTTATATCTATTTTTTCTCTTATACTCCTATCTCTATTTTCTCTTATCTTTTTATATATATATTATCTTTTTTCTTTAGTTTCTTGTTATCTATATTCTTTCTCCTATACTCTTTTCTTTATATTATAATTTTCTTTATTTTTAAGTCTCAAAGCAATCTCACTTCAGAGATTATCATGTACCCAATTCTACAACACACTTCTAAACCTCAAAGTCCGTTATTAAATAACATAGCCTCATTTGCTTCTTATAATGAAAACCATACAAAATGTGGGATCATATGAGACTAAATCTTTGTCTTCTTGAATTAAAGCAGTGTGTTTCCCTTGTATTTTTCCTTTCAACAAGAGTAAGTTCTAAACTTTTATTCATGCATTTTCAAGAACCTATGAGGTAACTTAATATGATTATGCAATGTGTGATGAAACCTTTTTCCCTTTTTTAGGATTTACATAAAAATTATGTGTAGTGTTATTCATATAATAGTTAGACTCATTTTTATTTCTACGTAACTTTTCAATTCTGACGGTTGAAAAATCTCAAGCATTTATGATTATTAGATTTATGACACTCAAATTTTATAGGTTTTGAGTAGTTTTATTGAAAGATTCTTCTAATTTCATCCAATAAAGTGATTAACCCTTTGTTACAATTTAAAATTTAGAAGAAAAAATATTCTCATTATATAATAAGTAAGATATATATTTAATATTTATCTTATATATATTTACAAAATATTTGACCCATTTTATGTTAATATTACAGTTTAAATAAAAAAATATCTTATCAATCAATATATATATATATATATATATATATAAATCAAATAAAATTATAAACATTATTGAATATGAAGAGAAATGGTTCATAAAAATTGAAAAATAACAAAATTTATTTAAAAATTTCCTAAAATTTAAATATATAATCATATACTTTATAAATTAGTGATGAAAATTCATTGTATTTTCAAATATATTGAAATTATTGATTAAGAGTTTTGTGTGATTAATATTACAGACCTAAAGAACTAGCTAATAGTTTGGCCCATGGTTGCTCCTGGCCAATCCACTCGAGCCCAACTGTTTAGTCTAGTGGTCTAGCATTTTAACATGCTTAACATTGGAAAGTGCATGCCTGCATAATTTAACAAGCTTGTGCACAAACCACCCAAAGCAATTCTTGAACTGCTGATTTTAAATGGAATAATTAAGTATATTTAAAGGGTTTTATAATTCTCATTTAACATAAGAATTGCAATTTTCCTACACACCATTCGATTTCCGTGCTGACATGGGTCCTACATATAATTTTTTCTAACACATGGGTCCCACATGCTTTTTATCTCTACAGCATGAGATTTCAATTCTCCTTCAACATGAGAAATATAAAACCCATATTTAAATGTAAATTTTAAACTTATAAAATTAGTTTGCGTGAGTCACTTTCGTGCATAAACTATAAATGATTGAAATTGGTTCAATACATGCTACGTGAGTGTTGCAATAGTGCAATAAAATAAGGGGAAAATAACTCTCATATTATAAGAAAGTTATTTTCTTCTATCAGTAATCCTTCAATTTTCGTACAATATTTTTTTTTTTAATAGATATGAGTCACACACAAGATGAATCTATAGCATTAAATATCTATTTCTTACTGCATAAGAAAATCAAAACCCATAAATAATGCCCTTAGGAGATAGAGTTTTCCATACTTTCCATTTATTTCTTCCTTTTGTTTATTTTTGTAGACACTCGTTTATGTTCTTATAGATTTACTATTCTCTTTTAACCTGTAGTGTTGCTATTTGCTTCATATATTAGTCCACACACAGGAAAGGACTATATTAATACCTTTTTAACATTCTCATTGAAGTTATGCATTGTTGCTGCTATACCAATCTTCTCAGGATTCAAAAACAACATTGCATACTGCTAACTATAGTCACATAATATTTACCACAAAATAAAGATAACCCCACAAAAACTGTTCTAACATATATATTATAATGAGTTTATCATCTATCATTTAACATGACCAGAAAAATTTTCCTACACTCACAACATTTTGTGGGGCCCGCAGCAAAAAAAAAAAAAAAAAAAAAACTCTGGCACGCAAAACGAATCTCTATAACATTACACAATCATTTTTCCTACAACATAACTCTTATAAAACCCTATTATAATATATATGTACTTTACAAACAACTCAAGATAATGACGTGGTTATATATAAGGTATACAAGAGGATAGGTATAAATTGTGATTCCATATCTTAAAAGAGCTACAAGAAACAAAACTTATAGCAAGGTAAAAAAGAATGTAATGACAACTTTTCTTCAACTAGACATGTTATAAACAGGTAGATGTACAGTTTAATCAAAATGGGGAGAGAAAAATAGTAAGCTTGATCAGCTACTTTGAAGCCAGTCCTGGATTGCAGAGCGAAGAGCACGGTTGGGAACAAGATTGTGATGTGCAAGCTGCAAATTTGTCATTGGTGAAGTGTCATGACCACTGTCAAGCCATCCTCTTATAGCCTCAGCTTCATAAGTAAATCCATCCGCGGCTACATGCGGATCTCGCATGACTTCCTGCAAAGTAGGAACATAATCATGGGGAATTTTCTTAGATAACACCTTAATATTCAAAGCTATATATCATTCAATTATAGAGGACAAGACTCGAAGAGTGGTAAAGCTATTACTTTGTGATTGAAATATCTCGGGTTCAAATCCAAGAAACAGTCTCTTTGCAAATATGGCAAGGGTAAAGCTGCATACAAGAATTGCCCTCATTCCTATCCTCGCTAGTCAGGGTTTAATCGGGAGTGATTTTTTTATATCATTCAATTCATTTGGAAAATGTTGTGCAAGTGAAGACAATAAAGATATGAAATAAAGTAAATTAAAAAATAAATAAATAGGAAAAGGCAAGTATGATATCCTTGACTAACTTTGCAATGAAAAATGAGAATTTTGATAAAGTTTCATTTGCAAGGACAAGTGTTCATTGGTGTGGAGATCCTAAAGCATCATAAGGACATAGTATTTGAAATGAACTGAAAGAGCTAGTTACCTGGAAGATTGGACAAATAAAATATGAAGGAGGTTCACAAAGCACTTCAGAACTTAGTCCAAAGGAGTTTGTGCCTCCAGAAGAAGCCCTCATTGAATTCAGTATCCTCCAGACATCTGAACTAAGGTCTGGCCGGCTTCTTCTGTTCATCTCACAACACCTCAAAGCCAAGTGAGCCAACTGTTCAGCCTGCACAAATGGCCAGTCTCCGGCCAAAGGATCCAATAACGATTTCAACTTTCCGGTATCTAATGCATATTGCACTTCCTTTGTTATTCCCAAAGCTGGTCTCCCAGTCAACAATCTTAATAATATGATTCCAAATGAATAAACATCTGACTTTTGAGTAAGTTCCCCTGAAGCAAGGAATTCAGGATCCATGTAGACAAAAGTTCCCTTCGGGTCAGTTCTCCAAAACTGTGTTGCAGTATTACTATAATTGTGATGAGATAATATGCGACAGATTCCAAAGTCACTAAGCTTACTAACAAGGTTCGCATCAAGGAGAATATTGGAGGGTTTTACGTCACCATGCACTATGCTGTGAGGTTTACAGGAATGGAGGAAGATGAGAGCAGAGCACAGTTCTGCAGCAATGCGAGTTCGAGCTTGCCATGATAATGGAGGAGCGTTATCCTTGCAGGCAAGACGGTCTTCAAGGCTTCCATTAGGTAAATACTCATAGATAAGA